>SJYQ01001605.1:514430-585801 GCA_006410935.1 Redunca redunca | reverse complement strand
ATCCTTCAGGTCTTTTATTATGTAGTACTCTTTTCTAATTAAAAATATTTTTCTGGTGTGATTTCCTTTAAATTCCAAACTATTTAGAACAATGTCCATAAATGATATCAGCTGTTTGGAATTTGTATAGATTTGCTTTGTGCCTATTGTTAAATCATATGTGTCAATTTTTTTCAGTTAACCTATAAAATTTCTAATGATTTTGTCTTTTTGATCAGTTTTTGAGAGACACATGTTAGAGTCTCTTCATTTAGCTGAATAAAGAAATTGGTAAATTTTTTTCTGTAATTCTTTTAGTTTTATTTTTATATTTCAAAATTGTACTAATCCATGGCTACTCATTCATGATAATATCTACTTGGATATTTATTTTGCTACTTTTATACATATGCAACATCCCTAGCTTTAACTTCAAATTCTGCTTTGTTTGATACCAATAGCTTCATTTTGGCTATTTAAATTAAATGTCATATTTATTTTTTCACTTTCAAACTTTTTATGTTGTTCCATTTTAGATGTACCTCTTATATATAATATATTGCTAGACTTCTTAGATCCAATCTCACCTTCCCCAGTAATCAATAGTTTTAATATATAGTATATTAAATTTAATTTTGAGTGTATATGTACCATATTTAGTACTTCTNTTTTAATATATAGTATATTAAATTTAATTTTGAGTGTATATGTACCATATTTAGTGCTTCTGTACCATGTTCTTTTTTCTTTACTCTTCCTCTTTTCTTGTCCTCTAGTGAACTGAAGTATCCTTTTTTCTTCCCTTCTACTGATTCAAAGTAATGAACAGTATTTTTTCCCCCCTTTGGCCATGCCATGCAGGATGGGACTATGGGATCCCTATACCACAGTGTCACATAGCAGCCATATGTGTTTGGCTGCACCGGATCTTAGTTTCTGCAAGAAACTAAATTTCTGCAACACACAGACTCTTTAGTTGCAGCATTCAGTATCTACTTCCCTGACCAGAGATAAAACTTGGGCCTCCTTCGTGGGAGCATGGAGTGTTAACCACTAGACCACCAGGGAAGTTCCTTTGGATGGTATTTTTATTCTTTTAGAAGAAATTTACATACATTTTAATGTTCTTTTCTAATCATGTGTAAAGCTATTATCTCTAAAGAAAGAAAGAAGAAAGTGAAGTCGCTCAGTCGTGTCCGACTCTTTGTGACCCTGTGGACTGTAGCTTACCAGGCTTCTCCGTCCATGGGATTCTTCAGGCAAGAATACTGGAGTGGGTTACTATTTCCTTCTCCAGGGGATCTTCCCAACCCAGGGATTGAACCCAGGTCTCCTGCATTGGAGGCAAACACTTTAACCTCTGAGCCACCAGGGAAGTGATTATCTCTAATTAGAGATTATCTCTGATCTCCTTCCTAATAAGATAAGGACTTGAGTAAAACCTAATTGAAATTGCTCAGTCATGTCCGACTCTTTGCAACCCCGTGGACTGTAGCCTACCAGGCTCCTCCATCCATGGGATTCTCCAGGCAAGAATACTGGAGTGGGTTGCCATGAGTAAAACCTGACTTCTTCCTAAATGTTTTCATTTCACTTGGGTTCTTGTTGCCTATAATGGATTCCAACTTTTATTAACAGGAAATAAAAAATGTGTTTTCATAGACAGCCAATATTAACTTAAATTTACAACATGTTTTACTAATATTTGTTATTCTGCTTTGCTTTGCTCAATGGGTTTATTTTCTGTCATGCTGAAGTACATTCTTTAGTAGTTCTTTCAGCAAGGGTCTGTGGATCTGTGAATTTTTTAATTCATCACTCATTCTTCAATGTTCATTTAGCTGCACATAGAGTTCTAGCTTCATTAATCTTTTCTCTCAAGACTTTAAAGACTATTCAATTTTTTCTCATCTATTCTTTCTTTTAATTAATTAATTTAATTGGAGGATAATTGGTTTACAATATTGTTATGATTTTTGCCATACTCATCTATTCTTAAAATGTGAAGTCTACAGGAGGTGTCGGTCCTTCTTTGCAGGCAATTTGCAAGTGTATACTTATTCTCAGGAATGGTTTTAAGATTTTCCCTTTATATTTATAGTTGATGTTCTACAAGTTCATCCCACTGTATGAGGTAGGAAGATCTGTGATTTTTTTTTCACTCCAAGAATGTATATTTTGATTTTGGAACATCTGAAGGCATTATCTCTTGAAAATTGCCTCCACCTTCTACCTCATACTTTTTTGTGTTTCCTGTCTCTGGAACTTCTACCAAATGTGTGGTGCAGTATCTCATTTTACATTCCACATCTATCTCTCTGTACTGCATTTGAAGTGATTTCCTACAGTCTGCTTTCCAATTTCTTCATCCTCTGTTCATCTATTTTTAGTCTACTGCTCAACAAGTCTATTGATATTTTTGTTTTGATGCTTCTATTTTTCATTTTTAGGATTTCTATTTGGTTCTCTTTTAATCCATCAATTCTTTTCCAGATTTGGGCAAAAACAGTTTAGATCCTCACTTTACACTAAAATAATCTAGATGGCTTTACAGCATTACAGAAAAAGAAATTAAAACAAAAAAAGTCATATTCGTCAAATCTCTAGATAGAGATAGATTTTCTAGGTTTCAAAGCCCACTGTGCTTTCATAATCTTAAAAGAAAACAGTGGTAATTTGAATACATAAACCTTAAATCTCTGAAGCTAAAAAAATGCATAAACAAAATTTAAAAGCACATAATAAATTAGAGGCATAGCTACAAAGGTATGCTGCTGCTGCTAAGTCGCTTCAGTCGTGTCTGACTCTGTGCGACCTCATAGACGGCAGCCCACCAGGCTCCCCCGTCCCTGGGATTCTCCAGGCAAGAACACTGGAGTGGGCTGCCATTTGCTTCTCCAGTGCATGAAAGTGAAAAGTGAAAGTGAAGTCACTCAGTCATGTCCGACTCTTAGCAACCCCATGGACTGCAGCCTACCAGGCTCCTCCGTCCATGGGGTTTTCCAGGCAGGAGTACGGGAATGGGTTGCCATTGCTTTCTCCGACAAAAGTATGACAAAGTATTAATATCTTTAAAATATAAAAGCCTTATAGACATTAAGAAAAACACAAATGGAAAATATAAAAGGCTAATAATAAACATTTTCAAACGGTTTACCTATACCAATAATCAAATAAATGTTAAAAAAACAATCTGGATCTACCATACTAACAAAGTATTAATATTTTGCCTCTAATAAGAGTTTATGAAGCTTATGAGCTACATGAGTGTAAGATATGACATTTGGAGGAAAAGTTGCAACATAAATCAAGCGCCTTGAAACTATTTTAACTTTGAATTTATGAATTTTGGCTTTTAGTAATCTAACCCAAAGAAGCAACCCAAAATACTGTGAATAAAAACTATGCTATCTTTTTATAGCAAAGAAAAATTGAAGACAACCTATCACTATAATAAAGAGAACTATACATAACAGTTTTGCATCTGGGATGAGCAGATACAAACTATTCTATATAGACTGGATAAACAACAAGGTCCTACTATATAGCACAGGGAGCTATGTTCAATATCTCCCTGAATGAAAAAGAATGTGTGTATACATAAATCACTTGTAGTTGTTGAAGTAAATTTTTAAAAAGAGAGGGGAACAAGTAAATTTTTACACCTGTAAAATATTATTCAATCATTAAAACTTACGCTTACAAAATTTTTAACTGAATAGGAAAAAACTCATGTTATAATCTGACGTACAAATGAAGTATATAAAACTATACATATGGTATAGCTGAAGACTAGATGAAAAGCATATATCAAAGTGTTGACAGAATATACTTCTGAGTAGTAGCTGTATTGAAGATTTTGTCCACAACATTGTATTTTTTCTACCACAAATATTCCATAATGAACACCTATTATTTTTTTACAATTTTAAAATTAATAATTAAGGATTTTTTAAAAAGCTTTCTTAAGGAACTTGATCTCATCTTTTATTCTTCAGTAGTCCTCACTCTGTCCTTCAAAAGGAGTCCTTTCCACATCATTCTTGTCTGGACTGTAGGATTTTCTTGGCTGGACGCAGTGGGTCAAATTGAAGTGAAAAGTTCACTTTAATCCGAGCAACAAAACTCAGGCCTTTGACAGTACTTCTCAAAAGCAGTTTCTACTTCATGTCTGAGATGCTGAAGTTTGTTAGGAAGATTTAAGAGTAAACTGCCATGGAAATTCGCTAACTTGAAATCCAATATTTTAAAAATATGACATCTCAAGGTACATAGTTTTCTTTTAAATTTCAGGTTGTAGCCAGTGGATTCCTAACATTAAGAATCAGCTTATTTTTATTTTTTTTTTAATTTTTATTTTAACTTTAGTTTACTTTACATTACTGTATTGGTTTTGCCAAACATTGACATTAATTCACCACGAGTGTACCTGCGTTCCCAAACACGAATCCCCTCCCATCTCCCACCCCATACCATCTCTCTGGGTCCTCTCCTTGCACCAGTCCCAAGCATCCTGCATCCTGCATCGGACAAAGAATCAGCTTATTTTTATTAAAAACTTAAAAATGACATAATGTTCATGGAGGTTGTGTCAGTTTGTGTCCTTCAAGAGAAAGAGGCCAGGGCAGAGTTAGACTTCAGAGATTCATTGTGAGAAATCGGGAAAGGACTACGTCAACACTGCATATTGTCACCCTGCTTATTTAACTTGTATGCAGAGTGCATCATGTGAAATGCCAGGCTGGATGAAGCACAAGCTGGAACCAAGATTTCCAGGAGAAATACCAACAACTGCAGACACGCAGATGATACCACTCATGGCAGAAAGCAAAGTGGAACTGAAGAGCTTTTTGTTGAAGGTGAAAGAAGACAGTGAAAAAGCTGGCTTAAAACTCTACATTCAAAAAACGAAGATCATGGCATCTGGTCCCATCACTTCATGGCATATAGATGGGGAAACAATGGAAACAGTGACAGATTTTATTTTCTTGGGCTCCAAAATCAGGAGGATGGTGATTTTGTGGATGGTGGATGTGGACTGTGGATGGTGACTGCAGCCATGAAATTAAATGATGCTTGCACCTTGGGAGAAAAGCTATGACCAACCTAGACAGCATATTTTAAAAAGTTATCACTTTGCTGACAAAGGTCTGAGTAGTAAAAGCCATGTTTTTTTCCAGTAGTCATGTATGGATGTGAGAGTTGGACCATAAAGAAGGCTGAGCACTGAAGAATTGATGCTTTTGAACTGTGGTGTTGGAGAAGACTCTTGAGAGTCTCTTGGACTGCAAGGACATTAAACCAGGCAATCTTAAAGGAAATCAACCTTGAATATTCGTTGGGAGAACTGATAGAAGCTGAATCTCCAATACTTTGGTCACCTGATGGAAAGAGCTGACTCATTGGAAAAGATCCTGATGCTGGGAAAGATTGAGGGCAGGAGAAGGGGATGACAGAGGATGAGATGGTTGGATGGCATCACCGCCTTGATGGACATGAGTTTGAGCAAGCTCCAGGAGACAGTGAAGGGCAGGGAAGCCTGGTGTGCTGCAGTCCATGGGGTCACAGAGTTGGACACAACTTGTGAATAAACAGCAACAATTGTGAGAAAAGCCCATGAAGGACAAAGGTGAGAGGAAGTAGGACAAGTAAGGAGAGCATACAGACCACGATGCCAATAGAGGTCCATGATAGGAGATAGGCAGGAGAAGAGGATGGGCAAGGAGAGCTCCAGACAACAGGGCAGTTCTGAGAAAGCCCTGGTCAAAAGTTTCCATTGTTTCCCCATCTATTTGCCGAGAAGTGATGTGACTGGATGCCACGATCTTCATTTTCTGAATGTTGAGTTTTAAGCCAGCTTTTTCACTCTCCTCTTTCACCTTCATCAAGAGGCTGTTAAGTTCCTCTTCACTTTCTGTCATTAGGGTGGTATCAACTGCTCTGAGAGCAGTCAAAGAGGACTGCTCAACAATAGAGTCCCATGTTGGGCAGAAAAGACCCAAATCTAGCACCTCTGTTGTGCCCAGTCAGTGCAAGAAGCAGCCTGGGGAGAGCCTGCTGTCAAAGCCAGCACTGCGGTGGACCCTGAGTGTAGCAGCTGGAGGTCATCTGTCATCTGCGGGAGGTGTGTTTCGTGTACTTCATGGCTGCCATAGAAATGTATTTAAAGTGTGCCCTCTTCCAGAGTCTCCTTTCCACTCCCCAAATAAAAGCAAAACCAGAAAGCCTTCTCCCTAAAACAGCAACTGGTAGATTGATTGTGTCTAGAGAAAATGTTAACATTCCCTTAAGCAAGATTTCAGAATTCAGAACTACAGCGTCTGGCACGTTACGTGGACCTGTGAGTACTTGTTGCCTAAATTGTGTCACTTGATCCTTTTCTCCTCATGAAGTGTAATAATAACATGACATTCTTGATTAAACCCAGATGCCCTAGATTGGACATATCTAATCCTTACCACAGCCCGACAACATGGACACTGTTAGATGTCTTTTTTTTTTTTTTTACTTTTAAAATTTTTATTTTAACTTTATTTTGTCTTTACAGGTAGATACGCTGAAGCTCAGAGAGGTTAAGTAACTTGCCCAAAGTTGTAGAGCTAGTGAACGGTGCTTCTGGAATTCAGACCCAGTGCCCTAGACCCACTCTTCTTCAACTCTGGGTAATCATCAGGATCCCACCTGATGAAGATCAGGCTTCACTTCAGACCAATAAAATCACTATGTCTAGAGGTGGGCCCAGGTGTCTGCCCCTTTTTTTTTTTTTTAATAGTCTTTAAATATAGGAAGTTCTGATGTTTCCGAGGTTTAGCACCACTGATTTAATCCAACCTCTTCTCATATTGCAGACTGGGTAACTGAGTCTTAAAGAAGCAAAGTTATATCCCTCAGCTGAAAAGAGTTGGAATCAAAGTTCAAATGCTGTCTCCTAATCCATGTTGCCCTCTGGGAGCTCACTTGAGGTTGACTATTCTCAGAAGGCTGAGCACTGAAGAAATGATGCTTTCAAATTGTGGCACTAGAGAAGACTCTTGAGAGGCCCTTGGACTGCAAGAAGATCAAACCAGCCAATCCTAAGGGAAATCAACCCTGAATATTCATTGGAAGGACTGAAGCTGGAGCGGAAGCTCCATTACTTTGGCCACCTGATGGGAGGGGCCGACACACTGGAAAAGACCCTGATGCTGGGAAAGACTGAGGGCAAGGGGAGAAGGGGACGACAGAGGATGAGGTGGTTGGATGGCATCACCGACTCAGTGGACATGAGTCTGAGTAAACTCTGGAAAATAGTAAAGGACAGGGAAATCTGGCATGCTGCATTTCATGGAGTCGCAGAGTCAGACACTACTGAGCAACAGGGCAAAATCAAAGGACTCAGCTCATCCAACAGTCCTTGTGTGCCCCCTGGTGGGTTAAAATGGTAAAGAGCCACCACCTTGGCCACTATTTATCAAGGTAAAAGAATGAGGAGCTCTATAAACCCTAGCATTGCCTCATCAACATGCTACATGTAGGTTTATACATGCTGGCTGTTATTTAGCGGCACTTTACATCATCATTGTACTTAGAAGGAATAAAAGCACATTATCAACAGAAAAACACAACCACTCTGGATTTGTACAGTGCCTTCCCTCTGATTGCAGCCATGAAATTAAAAGACGCTTACTCCTTGGAAGGAAAGTTATGACCAACCTAGACAGCATATTAAAAAGCAGAGATAATACTTTGCCAACAAAGGTCCGTCTAGTCAAGGCTATGGTTTTTCCAGTGGTCATGTGTGGATGTGAGAGGTGGACTGTGAAGAGAGCTGAGCACCGAAGAATTGATGCTTTTGAACTGTGGTGCTGGAGAAGACTCTTGAGTCCCTTGGACTGCAAGGAGATCCAACCAGTCCATTCTAAAGGAGACCAGTCCTGGGTGTTCATTGGAGGGACTGATGCTGAAGCTGAAACTCCAGTATTTTGGCCACCTCATGTGAAGAGTTGACTCATTGGAAAAGATCCTGATGCTGGGAGTGACTGGGGGCAAGAGGAGAAGGGGATGACAGAGGATGAGATGGCAGGATGGCATCACCGACTTGATGCATGAGTTTGAGTGAAGTCTGGGAGTTGGTGATGGACAGGGAGGCCTGGCGTGCTGTGATTCATGGGGTCGCAAAGAGTTGGACATGACTGAGCGACTGATCTGAACGTCCCTCTGAAGACTTGCTATATACAATGCCAACTTTAAAGTGTATGAGGTACTCCCTCATCTGAGAACTCTGGGAGAAGTTTTTTAATCTTTTAGTACCTATTATTAAGGTGGTAGAGCCTTATGGTTCATCTCTCAGGCTTTGGAGTCAAATACACCTGAGGAAAATTCTCCCTTCACAATTACTAATTTTATAAATTTTGGTGAGCCACATTTACAGTCTGTAGAATGGTCATTATAATGCTTAATTCGGACAGTTGTCATGAAGATTAGATATGTATGTAAAGTCTTGGTACTGTGTCTGCAGTGCATTAACTACCCCCTACCCCTTATACTCCAGCAAAGGTTTTGCATTTGGGCCCAGCCTGGACAAACGCTCTCAATTAGGAAAAGCCTGTGTTTGGTGTCCTCTTATACGATCTACATCAGTGTCTGCTCTCCCCTCCCTGCTTCTGCAGCCTTCTACACACTGTCTCCCTTAGGAGAAGAATTTGGACTCCAGTCTTTTCTGCATCAAAATATTTTTGCATGCCACCCCTGGGGCATTCACACATGAAAAGGATAGAAGATGAGGGAAAGGCAGCAAAGGAAACGACAGGAGTGTTGCACGCAGCAGGAGAGAAAACAGGAGAGTGTTACCCTAGAGGCCACGTGGAGTGATGCAAGATGGAGGAAATGACCAACTGGGTCAAATACGGTGACAGGTCAGCGAAGATGAGGACAAAGAACTGACCATCAGATAAACGGAAGTCACTGCCTCTTTGACCAAAGTGATTTTTGCTGTAATGGTTGTGGTGAAATTCTGAGTGGCGTATGAAATTGGATACATCAGTCATGGACGACTCTTGAGAAGCTGAGAACTGGCGTATTTCCTGTCATATCAATAAACAAGGATGCTACAGTCATCCGGATTCCAGCCCTCCAGGGCACTCAGGAAGGAGAAGAGTCCCTGTCATCAGAAGCCATCAGACTGCAGCCACTCCCTACAGGGAGCCCTGGGGAACTCAGAGTGAAACACACAGGATACTGGCCCCAGAGAGCTGGGATGCATATGCGAGGAATGACTTCAGTGAGTCCAGTCTCTTGCATCTTCCCATACATAGAAAAGCACCAAATACCCTGAGATACCTTATTTCTTGAATTCTTAAAAAATAGTTTTGATATTCAGACTACCTGCCCTTTGTTGCAAACCTATACAACCTGACTCCTCCACCCCTCTCCTCAGAGCAATTCTCTTGGGGTCACTTGAGATGCTGTCTCCCATGCGTGAAGTCCTAAAAATTCCCACTGGATAAAACATACCTCCCAACTTTAGGACTGTGATTATTTTTTAAGTGGATAAAATTTCTCTGTAGAGAGGAGCAAAGAAACGAGGTAGGAGCTTGAGGACAAATGTTTCTTTTTTAATATGGAAGAAATAAGAATATATTTATAATGCTGATGAGTGGGAAGAAACCAGTGTGAGAGGGAAACTGATGATACAGAAGGGAGAGGGAGGAATGCTTAGAGAGGCATCCTGGATAGACCAGAGGGAACAGGAGTTAGTACACAGGTGGAGGGATTCCGCAGGAGCACAGCTTGTTCACAGTAATGAGGGGAGGGGCAGGGTCTATGTGCACAGATGCCCTCAGGTGGGCGGACGGTGAGAGCCTGTGCAAGTTCTCTTCTGATGGCACCTATTGTTTAGGAAGCAAGAGGAGACAAGATCACAATGAGAGAAGCTGCTACAAAGTGAAATAAAAGTTCCATGAGAGGATAAGTAAAATCTGAAAAAGAATACATATATTTGTGTGTATATATGGGCTTCCAGGCGGCACTAATGGTAAAGAACCCGCCCGCCAATGCAGGAGACTAAGAGACGTGGGTTTGATCTCTGGATTGGAAAGATCCCCTGGAGGAGGGCATGGCAACCTATCCTACTCCACTGTTCTTGCCTGGAGAATCCCATGGACAGAGGAGCCTGGCAGGCTATAGTCCACAGGATCGCCAAGAGTCAGGCATGACTGAAGTGGCTTAGCATGCACGCATGCACATATGTGTAAACATACATGTATAACTGAATCACTTTGCTGTACACTTGAAACTAACACAGCATTGTAAATTAACAATAATTCAATTTTAAAAAAGAAAGAATAAGTGAAATGTTCACTTTTCAAAATATAACTCAAAGAGTGATGGTGAGGTGGTTTCGGGGCTAAGAGTTTTTGCTGAAAACCCTTAGATAATGAAGTTCACACGAACTGTCAGCTAAAATTCAAATAACAATACACACGCATGTGATGCTCTCGATTTTCTTTATTTCCTAACAACTACTTAAACCACTCAACAGAACACTCTACAACATAATTTTAAGAAAACTTCTGCAAATTTTAGGGTGGAAATTAGACCCTACCATTAAAACATCACGCAAGCACTTATTTAACTTTTTGGTATACCTTACAGGTGATGGTACATTTTAATTCTATATACCACAGAATTCAACCTGAGCACAAAGCTCTTTAAAATAAAACAACACGTGTGTATACCAACAACACGTGTGGCTGATTCATGTTGATGAAAGGCAGAGATAAGCACAATATTGTGGAGCAATCATCCTTCAATAAAAAAATAATAAAAATAAAAAAAAATAAAACATCATTTCTTCTGAACCATTTCAGATTCAGTGTTGTGGCTTTTTTTTTTCCCCTCAGAAGTTAAAACTACACTCAATCTGCTTTCCGGAGCCACAGCCTTGAGCTTATAGCAGATTTGTACACAGTACACCAAGGACTCTTCAGAATCCTCCACCAGCGATGCCCTCCATTCATGTTATCACAGGTAGAAGAGAGAATTGGCTAATTCCAAACTTGGTTCTTTATGAAGGCTTTGTGCCACCAGGAAGGTCAGCTTGCGTGCATACTGACAGGGAGCTGGAATACTGACTAGGCCCTAAGGAGGAAAATGTATTGATAGTAATTAAGAGGAAAACTTACTCTTCAAAGCAGTATTTTTTCCTGAGGTTTTTTTCATCCACTAGTTATACATATGTTAGAATGTGTGTAAGTCAGTAAGAACTCACCAACAAAGGGCAACCTTGCTCACTGAGAACTTAAATTCACTGGGCAGGATGGGGGAGCTGAGAGGTTTCATGATGCCTGGACCTGTGAGCCGCACACCGAGGGCTGACCTACGTTTCCTACAACTTGAAACTCTGAGGGGCTGCGAGCAAACCTTGGCTTTGGACCTTGACAGCAGCTCTGGAATGGAGTCATGCCTATTGCTTTCCCACCAGACACAATGTCTGAGTTGCCTTCAACTGTCTCATGTGTAACTTGGAAATAACAATACCCTGATTTCCTCCCAGACTGGTATAAAATAATATATATAGTAAAGTCTTTGAGAAATTATCAATGCTAATGCATTTTAATAGTTACCGGTATTTTATGTCTATGACAGAGTGGGTTTCATCCAGTGTGGACTAAGAAATCATCCATCCACCCATCCATTCATTCATCCCTCCTTTGTGGAAATTCAGGCATTGTGCCAAAGATGAATCGGGTGACAGCTTCCAGGTGGGCACCCCAAGTTCTACTCTGCAACTAAGTACAGAGCTGACACTCACCATCCAGTTGTAGTACAGGTGACACAGTTTGAATGTGAGTCTCTGCATGTGGTCGGGCTTCAGGCCATTGTCATCATAAATGACATTATAGTAGGTGGGATTAACGGTTCCCCGACAGGCCACCTGGCTGATCAAGTAAAAGTCATACCTGAGGGGAAAGGAAGGATTATGAGAAAGAAGGCATGCAGAACAGGGCCAAACCTGACCACACATGGTCAAAGCTTCGTTAAAAATAGATTTTCTAACAGACTTGCCATTCTGGCCGTGTTGCTTCTGAATCCACGACAGTGCCAAGTGGTGGGTTCTGCAGATTTCGGCCAGTTTCCGCCAAGAATCGTGGCATGCCCTTCTTCCTCACCACAATCACTGACAGTGTGGGGCTTAAGACCAGAGAGGCAAAGTAAAAAATAATGGTAATAATAATAAGAAGAAGACGGAGAGAGCTAAAACCAAGCCATGCAGCCTTTTCTATTTATTTATATATTCCTGGTAATTTTAAAATGAAATAAATTCATTCATTCACAAAATGCTGCAAAACAAAGAAAATTAAAATTACCCCTAATCTCCCGTCCTCCCTGAAATATAACCAGTCTTTAAATTAAGGATCATCTTCATTTGTTGCAATAGTGTGGTATGTCCAATCACTTGACCAATTTCCATCATTGAAAAGGGATGGGGAAGAATGGTTCATCAGTTCAGTTCAGTTGCTCAGTCGTGTCCGACTCTTTGCGACCCCATGAATCGCAGCACGCCAGGCCTCCCTGTCCATCACCAACTCCCGGAGTTCACTCAAACTCACATCCATCGAGTCAGTGATGCCATCCAGCCATCTCATTCTCTGTTGTCCCCTTCTCCTCCTGCCCCCAATCCCTCCCAGCATCAGAGTCTTCTCTTCACATGAGGTGGCCAAAGTACTGGAGTTTCAGCTTTAGCATCACTCCTTCCAAAGATCACCCAGGACTGATCTTTAGAATGGACTGGCTGGATCTCCTTGCAGTCCAAGGGACTCTCAAGAATGGTTCATGGGACAATAAATTACAATTAACACTTCTAAAGAAAGCATTTATAGAATTATACACAGAGACAAGATTCTTTTTTCCATTAGCAGTCATCTCCCTGTTTCACCTTCGCTCTTCTTCTCGACTTCTAAAAATGGAAAACTAGAAGCTCTCCTTACTCCTCCAGTCATTGCTTCTGAATCCTGCAAAACGCATGCCTGGGAGGGTGGATGGACAGACCACATACACCTTGGGGCCAAATGCTGAATGACCAGGTGTTAAGTGTTAGTAGATAAAATCCAAATATTTGCCCCTGGTAGCTCAGTGGTAAAGAATCCACCTGCAATGCAGGAAACTGAAGTTCAATCCCTGCATCCAGATTTCCTGGAGAAGGAAATGGCAACCCACTGCAGTATTCTTGCATGCGAAATCCCAGAGATAGAGAAGCCTGGTGAGCTACAGCCCATGGAGTCTCAAAAGAGTCAGACATGACTGCAACTAAACAACAACAAATATTTGCCATTATGGGAGAAACCTCCAGATCACTGAAAATTCACTTTAAAATTCACTTTATCTTAAAAATACTTTATTAATGTTTTCAATCCCGAAACTTTTTAAAAGTTGATGTCATCCTGCAGGAGAACTAACTCTTTAGCATTGTCAGCTGGTAAAATGTATCCTGAGATCCCCAAATTGCATGCTGGTGACTCCTGGATCAGTTAGATTGACCCAACGCAAACCACTTCAGTATCCTTGCCTTGAGAATCCCATGAATAGCATGGAAAGGCAAAAAGACGGGTACTGAAAGATGAACTCCCCAGGCTGGTAGGTGCCCAATATGCTACTGGAGAAGAGTGGAGAAATAACTCCAGAAAGAATAAAGAGATGGAGCCAAAGTGAAACAATGCTCAGCTGTGGATGTGACTGGTGGTGAAAGTAAAGTCCGATGCTGTACAGAACAATACTGCATAGGAACCTGGAATGTTAGGTCCATGAATCAAGGCAAATTAGAAGTGGTCAAACAGGAGATGGCAAGAGTGAACACTGACATTTTAGGAATCAGTGAACTAAAATGGACTGGGATGGTTGAATTTAATTCAGATGACCATTGTATCTACTACTGTGGGCAAGAATCCCTTAGAAGAAATGGAGTAGCTCTCAGGGTCAACAAAAGAGTCTAAAATGCAGTACTTGAATGCAATCTCAAAAATAACAGAATGATCTCTGTTTCCAAGGCAAACCGCTCAATATCACAGTAATCCAAGTCTATGCCCCAAACACTAATTATGCCAAAGAGTTGAAGCTGAATGGTTCTATAAAGACCTACAAGACCTTCTAGAACTAACCAAAAAAAGATGTTCTTTTCATCACAATGGACTGGAATGCAAACATAGGAAGTGAAGTAACAGGCAAGTTAGGCCTTGAAGTACAAAATGAAGCAGGGCAAAGGTTAACAGAGTTTTGCCAAGAGAACGCACTGATCATAGCAAACACCCTCTTTCAACAACACAAGAGAAGACTCTACACGTGGACATCAACAGATGATCAATATTGAGATCAGATTGATTATATTCTTTGCAGCCAAAGATGGAGAAGCACCAAAAACATGGCCAGGAGCTGACTGTTGCTCATATCATGAACTTCTTACTGCTAAATTCAGACTTAACTTGCAGAAAGTAGGGAAAACCACTAGACCATTCAGGTATGACCAAAACCAACTCCCTTATAATTATACAGTGGAAGAGACAAATAGATTCAAGGTATTAGATCTCATAGAGTGGCTGAAGAACTATGGACAGAGGTTCATGACATTGTACAAGAGGCAGTGATCAAGACAATCCCCAAGAAAAAGAAATGCAAAAAAGGCAAAATGGTTGTCTGAAGAGGCCTTACAAATAGCTGAGAAAAAAAAAGACACTGAAGTCAAGAGAGAAAAGGAAAGATATATCACTCTAAATGCAGAGTTCCAAAAAATAGCAAGGAAAGATAAGAAAGCCTTCCTCAGCGATCAGTGCAAAGAAATAGAGGAAAACAGTAGAATGGGAAAGACTAGAGATCTCTTCAAGAAAATTAGAGATACCAAGGGAACATTTCATGCAAAGATGGGCACAATAAAGGACACAGACAGTATGGACCTCACAGAAACAGAAGATATTAAAAGGTGGCAAGAGTACACAGAAGAACTATACAAAAAAGTATCTTAATGACCCAGATAACCACGATGGTGTGATCACTCAGGTAGAGCCAGACATCCTGGAGTCCGAAATTAAGTGGCCTGAAGAAGCATCACTAAGAACAAAGCTAGTGCAGGTCATGGAATCCCAGTTGCGCTATTTCAAATCCTAAAAGATGATGCTGTGAAAGTGCTGCACTCAACATGCCAGCAAATCTGGAAAACTCAGCAGTGGCCACAGGACTAGAAAAGATCAGTTTTCATTCCAATCCCAAAGAAAGGCAATGCCAAAGAATGTTCAAACTACCTCACAATTGCACTCATTTCACATACAAGGAAAGTAATGTTCAAAATTCCCCAAGCCAAGCTTCAACAGTACATGAACCAAGAAATTCCAGATGTTCAAGCTGGTTTTAGAAAAGGCAGAGGAACCAGAGGTCAAATTGCCAACATCTGTTGGATCATAGAAAAGCAAAAGAATTCCAGAAAAACATCTACTTCTGCTTTATTTATTATGTTAAAGCCTTTGACTGTGTGGATCACAACAAACTGTGGAAAATTCTGAAAGAGACGAGACCAGCTGACCTGCCTCCTGAGAAATTTGTATGCAGGTCAAGAAGCAACTGTTAGAACCGGACGTGGACCAATGGACTGGTTCCAAATTGGGCAAGGAGTATGTCAAGGCTGTATATTGCCACCCTGTTTATTTAACTTATATGCAGAGTACATCATGTGAAATGCCGGGCTGGATGAAGCACAAGCTGGAATCAAGATTGCCGGGAGAAATATCAATAACCTCAGATATGCAGATGATACCACTCTCATGGCAGAAAGCGAAGTGGAACTGAAGAGCCTCTTCGTGAAAGTGAAAGAAGAGAGTGAAAAAGTTGGCTTAAAACTCAACATTCAAAAAATTAAGATCATGGCATCTGGTCCCATCACTTCATGGCAAATGGACGGGGAAACAATGGAAATAGTGACAGACTTTATTTTCTTGAGCTCCAAAATTACTGCAGATGGTGACTGCAGCTGTGATATTAAAAAACGCTTGCTCCTTGGAAGGAAAGCTATGATCAACCTAGACAGCATATTAAAAAGCAGAGATATCACTTTGCCAACAAAGGTCTATCTAGTCAAAGCTATGGTTTTTTTCCAGTAGTCATGTATGGATGTGAGAGTTGGACCATAGGAAGGCTGAGTGTTGAAGAATTGATGCTTTTGAACTGTGATGTTGGAGAAGACTCTTGAGAGTCCCTTGGACAGCAAGGAGATCCAACCACTCAATCCTAAAGGAAATCAGTCCTGAATATTCATTGGAAGGACTGATGCTGAAGCTGAAGCTCCAATACTTTGGCCACCTGATGTGAAGAACTGACTCACTGTAAAAGACCCCGATGCTGGGAAAGATTGCAGGCAGGAGGAGAGGGGACGACAGAGAGTGAGATGGTTGGATGGCATCATGGGTTCAATGGACATGAGTTTGAGCAAGCTCCAGGAGTTGGTGATGGACAGAAAGGCCTGGAGTGCTCCAGACCATGGGGTCACAAAGAGTCACACACGACTGAGCGACTGAACTGAAGTGACCCAAGGTCAGTGGGGAATGAGAAAGTCTGGCTCTGATAGTTTGAATGCAGCTAAAGGTGGTTTTGCCACTGAGCTATGATGCTCACCTTCCTCTCTGACGGTCACTGATGAGGTCAAGGTTTGGCTCCTTTGAGCCTCGACAGTTGTATGATGGTATAACCCCACAGAGGAGAGGGAGTGCTATGCACAACTTGGAATATAAGGCTTTCTGAGGATTTTAAGAAGCCATCTTAAGATCATAATCCTTCTCCATTTTCCCAGTTCTAACATTTTTCTTACACTTACCACTGGATATAATCATGGAGGAAAGTGGACCAAGACATCGAATCTAGAAATCTGACAAGTAGAGGAAGGTTCTTGGTGTTTAGCATGGTCTGATTTCCAAATTCAGCCTTGATTTCACAGCACCCACACCACCCTCAGCATCTTCCATACACCTGAGCTGCAGATCAGTGCCTGCACGTCAGAGACTTTCACCCTTGTGTTGATCTGGGTCTCGAATTTGAAACCAGAGCTTGTTTTTTTTTATTTCCCAGCATGTTAATATGTACGAAGCATCTTTAGCTGCCAGCAGCCCTGCAAGCTTCCTGCTGAATCTCAGTGTCAGCTGCTCTGGAGATTCCTGCCTTCTTCTGGTACCCCTACCCAGGGCCCCCCAAAACTCACAGCATCCAGACCATTTACATAAGACTATCCCAACCACTCTCCAATCTAGGGGTGGTTGCACTCGCATAAGGCAGAAATGGAGCAAAACTTAACCGCAGAAAAAATAAGAGAGACAGATGCACATAATAATTTTAATAGTTACAATGAATGTGTTAGAATTGGAAGTGGGAAAAGAATACTCAACTGATACCTGGTATTTGAACTTGCTTCGGTAACACTGCTCAGCAGTTGTGGGACTTCATAGTCGATGAGTGTCTGGAGCTGACCATCGCCGACACCGTCACGGTACACAATTATCCGTGCTGGCAAACCGTGGTTATTCCTATACCACTTGTTCAGTGCCCCTGCAGGATTTGATGTTAGTAAGAAAAGGATGACTTGTCCGATGCCAACAAAGAATGACATTCCCATATATTTCAATGTTTAAATAGCTTGCTATTTCAGACCACAGTGAGATAGGGTAATACCTATTTTGGGTTGTTTTTGCAATAATATAAAATTGGATAACTTTCTGGAACATTGCTGCATTTCTGCTATTTAAGGAATCATAATGGCTTCTGTGGCATAATATATACTCAAACTCAGCATCTCTCTTTAGTAAAATTTTAATATCTAAGCAATAAATTAAAATTTAATTTATTCCATAGACATACAAATTTCCCCAAGCCAAATTAATTCTCATTTAGTTTCTTTCAATCTTTAAATCCTCTCAATAAGGAAAGCCTGGATAATATTATGTAATTTTCTTCTCTAATGAGCATAAATGTGAAAACATAAGGAAAAGACTTGGCTGCTCCTGTAAAAAACATCTCTTCACACCGACTCACCCATAAGTCTTGCTGACAATATGAATTCTGAAAAATTTCCACATACTTTAAGAAACTGCCTAAAGAGCAGAGACTCCTACCCAACAGAAACTTTTCATTAACTACTGCTAAAAAAATGACCAGGTTTTGACGTGAAGGGAAAGTAATATGATAAAATATTTCTTTTCCTGCATATATGGCACCATTGGATTAGGAGAGTTTATGGTCCTGGAGATTAATTTTAGTTTGATAGAAGATGACCATATGTATAAGTCCACTACCAGTACATATCACCAAATGCACCTTTTTGGGAAACAAGTATTTACAACCCCTCAGAGTTTATAGTTGTGATGGTGCAGACTGGGGGCGGGGGGAATTGTACACATTGCTAGGCAGGGGCCAAGCCAGTTTCGGACCTGGGTTGGAAAAGATATGGGAACCCCAGACCCCTCTTTCCACTGCACTCCTCTGTGAGGAGGGTACCCTCCCCATCTGCTGTCTTCCCCATTTTCTCCTCTGATGCCACACCTGACCTGCCAGCACCCCCATATCAGTCCCCCAGGCTTCTCTCCTGTTTCTAGGCCTGGTCTGTCACAATCTTTATTTCTCCAGGCTAAGTTTCTTTTGGCTGTCAAACTGCTTGCCAGAGCCACCAGCAGCTACAAACTTTTCTTTCCTCCTGGCTTTCAGTTTTTCACAGAGAGACAGAAACGTAAATTCCACAGAGCCTATCAGTCAGCCTGAGTCAGGCTACAGCTTTGGGGTCTCCAACTAGGTGCCAACTGACTCAGGGAGACTTAAGGAGTCTGTTTCCACCTGTCTGATCTGCTAGAAGCTTATGGCCTTTGGGTCTGAAGGAGCAGTTCTTGGAGCCCACCCCACTGCTATGAGTTTAGTACCGATCATGAACACTTTTAAGCAGTCTGCAACATGAGCTGTTGTTCTCTGAAGGATACAGCGGGAAAACCACCTAAAGTAAGTAAAGAAGCAAAGTAAAGTTCACCTTTGAAAGTTCTACTATCAACATGCATAAGTATTAAGAAGCAGACATTATAGCTAAATCAATGTTCATAACTTTGTATACACTATATGATCACTATTATATTAAAATGCTCTCCCTCACCCCCCTCCCACTCAATAAAATTTACTGATACTAGAAACTAAAGCACAGCGCTAGCATCAGATGTCTCTGGGTTCAAGACCTGGCTGGTAAATTCACCAGTTGTGTGACTTTATTATATGAACCTAAGCTTCAGTTTCCTCATTTGTGCCAAGGAAATTTACAAAATAGTAATGTAGTTAGTGGGCTTCCCCAGGTAGCCCAGTGGTAAAGAATCTGCCTGCCAGTGCTGGAGCCACAGAAAACTTGGGTTCAATCCCTGGATCAGAAGATACCCTGGAGGAGGAAATGGCAACCCACTCCAGTACTCCTACCTGGACAATCCCATGAACAGAGGAGCCTGGCGGGGTTGCATGGCTCCCCATGGGGTTCCATGGGGTTGCAAAGAGTCAGATGTGACTGAAGTGACTTAGCATGCAAAGTAGTTAGTATCTCATAGGGTTGTTGTAAAAATTAGATAAAATACACAAAGTACTTGGTTCGGCACTTGGTGCATAATAAGCACTGATTAATACAGGCCACTACATTATTAAGGAAATGTATTAGTTTAGCAGTAGACCTTCTACTTTCAAATTATTCGAAGATTTCTAAAGTATAAACTTCATTTCTATAGGTAAGCTTTGGGGAATTGAAATCTTAACATGATTAACTTAATCTAGACTTCAGAAGCAAGTTCTCTTGCTAAAATTATTAAAAGCACTTATAACATGAAGATAATGACTTAGTGATACATAATATTTCCATTTCTCTAGTTCTCTAAAAATGTGCAATAATCATGATGCAATTAGAAATGTTGCTAAGAAGCCAGAAGTCCCTTAGGCGTTTGATTAAGGAAGTGACACTCAGAACAGGGATCTCATACAATGTGGAATGAAGTTGGAGGCATGCAAACTGTTGCTTTGTCTGTTTCCCACAATCCGAAATATATACCTGATCACAAATTTAATGGAGTAAATCAAAGAGCTTAATTCTAGGAAGAAAACCTGTTGCAAACAGCCTCAAAACACATTGTTTAGTTATAAATATTGAAACAATTCTAAGAACTACAATTTAATACGTACTATGAGTCAATGTTTAATGTGTTATCCCTCATCCTGCCTATGTTTGCTTTTTTCTAAAGATGATATATTTTATTTCTTATTTATTTATTTATTTTTGGCTGTGTGTCTCAGCATATGGGATCTTAGTCCCCCAACAAGGGATCAAACCCGTGTCCCCTGCAGTGAAAGAGCAGAGTCTCAACCACTGGACCACCAGGGAAGTCCACTGCCTATGTTTTTAAAAGCTGTGTAAATACACAATCACCATATCAAGTTTCTGTGACTATTAAAAATATTAAAAAGCATGTCTTGAACATTTACACAGAATAGGTTAAGTTGTAGATCAGGATATAAATCCAGGCGACCTGATTCTCAACTGCGTGACATCATGAATGTAAACTTTCTAGTACAGAGCATATAAGAAATAGCCTGTCCTAATGTACATATAAAAATAGTTTTTTATTGAAGCTAAATTTTACTCCAATATTACCCATCACATTTATATATGTGAATATAATTTGTGACCACAAGTGTTCATATTTTAAAAATGAGTGAAGAATACAAACTATTCCTTGCTGTATAGCCTTTAGTTAAATCAAACTAAACTTCAGGAAAAGTCCAAACAGTTGAAGACTATGTTAGGGTAATTTTAAAAGTACCTGGTGATTCTGGGGTTAATACTGGCCACAAATCCAACCACCATCGTTCCCTGGCTGAATGCATCTTTACAGACATTGATACCAACCACCATCAGGGACTTTAACTGTAAAATTAGATTTTTCATGATTTAATGGAACGAGGTGTTATTTTCCCAAGCAATGACTTAATATGCAATTTTTAAAAGACTCTCCGTGGTTGTGAAATTATTTAAATTAAACTCTGCCAGGGAGATCAAGGTCCAGATGAGGCAGATTATTAAACCAGAAACCAGAGAAACTTAAAGACAGAGGGAAGAATATACTACATACTTTGATTAAGAGACACACTGTAATCCAAAATGGCCACCAGCCACTGCTGGGGTAGGCAAGGGCCATCGATGGCTTAAGGGTTCCAGTAAAGTGGTAGGTCCATCATCTATCCCTTGCCTCAGAGCTGAAGGAATCTGAAGGGAAATTCCACTGCCCATTCTTTAGCTCTCCAAGGAATCCTCACTTGTCTGCATGCCTCCAGGAGGAGCAGCTGAGGGTAACCTCGTATATCCTGATTAAGGGAACAGGCAATGGGCTCTCATTCCTGTCTCCTCACTTCCTTCCACAGTATCCATAGTTCAGGAAAGAGAATAGCATTTTTTCAGTTCCCAACACAAACTGGAGGTTTACATCACAGGCGCGGCTATTTCCTTAAGCTCTCGGAGTGTTGGGGGAGAGGCGTTTCATCTAGGGTGCAAGGGTCCTCTGCAAGGTAGTGCCCTGCTAAAAGCAGGGAAAGGCAGGGGCCATAGAACCCAGATTTTAAATGATGGCTCCAAATCAAGTCCCTCCAAGTCGATGCCAGACTAGATTCTCTTTCGTGAAATAGTCTGTTACCAGCTTGACTAACGCGCCATGAGAACAGGGGCCACAACTCACCCTCCAGACCTTCCCAGTGGCTGGTGTAAAATGGAACCCAGAGCAGACAAACAGATAAACAATAAACTGACCCAATAAACAAACAGTGCAAATATTTCCAGAATCACATGAAAATATCTCCTACTTTGATTCACTTTTTAAAATTCATAACTGATTGGTGACTAAAAGGAAAAGAGAGGCAGTTCCTCACCGGTATCTCCACCGCCCAGAGCTCACCCCCGAGTTTACAGATCATTTGCATGGCAATCTTGGTGGTGACACTCAGCATCATCCCCTGCTTATTCAACGTCTGAGCACGCACACACTGGCTGGGGACTGGGCAGTCGGAGCTCAAATATTTTTTAATGGAATCATAATAGCTCGTCTGAACAGAAGGCAGAACACACATCACCTAAAAACAAAACAGACAGCAGCAATATCAAAAAGAAGAAAGTCAATTTACTTATGTTGAGAGGATGCTTTAAAAAACAATGAATTTCCAAGACATCTTTCGCCCTTACACTCCCAAGAAGCAAACAGCACACCTACAACTCTTCTCTTAAATGGTCTTTAAAGAGAAGACAATGAATCTAAGCCTTTTGAAATGCCTTCTCATCAGCCATCTGCTCTGCAAAGCCCCCCTCCAATCCTGCCACCTCCTTGGGCTCTTCCTTCCTCTCTGCTTCTCTCCTGATGTGATTCAGCCAGTTTCCTCAAATTCCCTTCCAACCTAGCTTTTCCTCCAGTTACCTCTCTTCTTTGCAGTGACCTTTTCCTGTGGCTCTCCAGCTCCCCACTCCCCACTCCCCAACTGCATCCACAGACAAGCAAAGTGGAGAATTCCCTTAAACTGTAGTCTTTTTCCCATTAGGCACTGGACATCCGGAATTAAAGAAAAAACAACAGTTTTTGTTTGTTTACTCGGACTTGAATGTAGGGTATGATAGGAGGGAAAATAGGAGAAAGAAGCTTCAGGTGCCCTGGTAAATTCCAGTCTTCTCTATTACTGCCTACACTTACCATCAGGTATTTCCCTCACAGAAGGACCTCTCTTGGCCTAACTCCATCTCCTTCCTATCTTTTATTCTCTACTTTCAACCACCCCCATCCCCCCAATTATAGAAAAGATAGGCACTGTCATAATCAACAAAAAACAAATATATCGACTTTTTTCACCTATAGAATTGTTCCAAATCACAACATCAAAAGCTAAAATTATTTACACCTAATCACATAAAGCATAAGAAAATATTTTTAAAGTATCAGAAAAATTATCTTAGGGGCCTTCCTGCCTTGCATCCTGGGAATTTGGGGCTAAGCAAGGAGTGGCCCAATGGGAACCAGGACCATAAGAAGGTGAGAGCAAGTGAGACTGGTTACACACCAGGGATGAGAAGCAAGCAAGTACGTGGAGAATAATAAGGGCCATGCTTCTCACTCTCAGAGATAAGGAGTACAGATATGGAAAGGGAGAACCATCTCCTCTGGCACTGGGTTGCAACTGGGGACCTGAACACGTTTCATATTTAAAATTTGATAAAATATTTTAATATATACATAGATACATATAGTATTAAAATAGACGCAAGTGTTCATGTATATATATGCACACCCATGCAGCAGTGGTAGTTTAGTCGCTAAGTCATGTCCAACTCTTGTGACCCTACAGACTAGCCCACCAGGTTCCTCTGTCCATTGGATTTCCCAGGCAAGAATACTGGAGTGGATTGCCATTTCCTTCTCCAGGAGATCTTCTCCGCTCAGGGACTGAACCTGCATTTCCTGCACTGCACGCACACTTTTCACTACTGAGCCACCAGAGAAGCCCATGCACACACACATATACACTTATTTCCTAGCTTTGCTCATTGGGAGAGCCTAGGGGCCGTGACATCCCAGTATAAATAAGCACACCCAGTGCCCAGATCTTGGTCTGTGATACTGATCTCTTCCAAAAGGAGTCAGGGCTCATTGGAGAAATATACAATTCCAGAGTTGGGCAGAAAAACTTAAATTAACCTGGAATACCTTACTGTGCCAGACAGTAAGGAAGTGTTCCAAGAAAGATAAGTGAAGTGAAGTGAAGTGAAATAGCTCAGTCATGTCCCACTCTTTTCGACCCCTGTGGACTGGAGCCTACCAGGCTCCTCCGTCCATGGGATTGTCCAGGCAAGAGTACTGGAGTGGATTGCCATTTCCTTCTCCAGGGATCTTCCCGACCCACGGATCGAACCCGGGTCTCCCGCATTGCAGGCAGACGCTTTACCATCTGAGCCACTAGGGAAGCCCAGAAAACATCAAAAAGACAGAAGCCATATTGAATGGAGTTCCTACTGGCAAAACCAAGGACAATTTGGACATAGGGCCTCAAAGACACACACAACTGAGCGGCTGAGTGCATGCACGTCGGCTGTAGGAATGGATTCAGAAGAATTATCAATGGACTCTAACACTAGTGGGTGAAGTTTGATGAGGAACAGGATATTTACATAGTCTCAAAGTATCTCCCTACCAAAAAAAAAATCCTAATTACCAAAAACTGTAACTTTATAAAGAAGCAGCTTAAAAGAAACCACCCTAGTAATGGAGTACCCCCTGGTAAGAACACACAGAATCATTCCTGTGATATTGCTGCCCGAAGTGCATAAACTTAATTTAATGATAAAGAAACAGTAGACAAACCCAAAGTGAGAGACGCTGTATAAAATAACTGGTCTATTATACTCTTAAAAACTGGAAGGTCATCCAAGTCAATGGAAACTATGGAACTGTTCAAACTGAAGGAGAGATTAAAGAGAAAAGGCAACTAAATGCAATATATTAGATCTATTCATTAGGGAAAACATTCTCGGGACAAATGGAGAAATGGGAATGGCGTTGGTAGATTAGCTGGTTGTACCGCTCCCTGATTTTGATGGTTGTTCTGTGGTTCCGTAGGAGAGTGACTCTGTTTGTAGGAAATGTGCATAACTGTATTAAAAGGGTAATGTGCAGCATGCCTGTAACTTACTCTCAGATGTTCAGGAAAAAATAAATAAATAAGATAGGAAGGAAGGAAGGGAAAGAGGGAGGGAGAGAGGGAGGAGAGGAAATGACAAGAAAATGATAGTAAACATAATCAAACACCAATAATCAGGGAACTGAGTGAATGGTATATTAGAGTTCTTTGTACTATTCTTGCAACTCTTCTGTAAGTTCAATTTTACATTTTAAAGTGAAAAATAAATGCTCTTAGAGTGAGAATTTCCTTGGTTTAATAACATCCTTATGGGCAAATTTCTGTGGAAAGAAAGAGATAGCTAACTAAACTGCTTTGTGTGAGATATGAATAGCAAGGCTGGCAGCTGGGATGAACGAGCCGGGGGAGTAAGACAGCAGCTGGGGCAGAGAAGCACTGCAGTGCAGTGAGAGGCCGAGCGAACGCTTCCAAGACACAGGAAGGGCTGAGAGTCCTTTACGAAAATCTAAGTCAGTTTTAACTTGTCTGGAATGGTGGTATGTGATGTAATCGTGCCTTGGCCCCAAACCCTCAGCAAAGTCAGCTACACAACACACACACATGCACACACACTCACCACACACACACTCACTACACACACACACACTACACACACACATACACTCACCACACACACACTCACCACACACGCATCATACCACACACACACATATATACACACTCACCACACACATGCATTCACCATACACACACATACACACACTCACTACACACACATACTAACTACACACACACCACACACACTAACTATACACACACACATACACTCATGACACAGACACACCACACACACATGCACACACTACACACACACCACACCACACACACATATACACACACTACACAAAGTATACACACACACCATACCACACACACACTCATGACACACATACACACACCACATACACACCACACACACTACACACCACACACACATGCACTCACTACACACAGACACTACACACATATACCACATCACACACACACACACACATGGACACACTACACACACACCCTACACATATACACACACCACACACACACGCACTCACTACACACACACACATATACACACTCATCACACACATGCATTCACTACACACACACACCACACCACACACACACATACACACACTCACCACACACAACATGCACTCACACACACACGATACTTTGGGAAATGAAGCAATTGTGGGTATCCCTCAGGGTGTTATAAAGCAGAAGGAAAGGGCACCCATGAAGGGGGACAAGAATTCAGGGGAAGAGGAACATGGCGACATGGAAAACTTACACCTTCAAGAACCCCCTGAAACACGAGAAGAAAACTGGGTGCCCCAACACTTATGGGATGAGAGTGGATTTATCTTAAACCTTAAGTAAAAGATGACCCCCACCAACAAACTGAAAATATGTAGATATCCAATAAGCTGACAAAGGAGTTGGCGCTCAGCTGTGTCCAAATCTTTTCGGCTCCCATGGACTGTAATCCACCAGGCTCCTCTGTCCATGGGATTCTCCAGGCAAGAATACTGGAGTGGGTTGCCATTCCCTTCTCCAGGGGATCATCCCAACCCAGGGATCAAACCCACATCTCTTGTGTCTCCTGCATTCACAGGCAGGTTCTTTACCACTAGTGCCACCTGGGTTAAAAATTAATATTAGAAATATGAAAGGAAAATAAAAGATCTGGTTAAAATACCAAGATTAATACTTTATTGGGTGTTTGGGGAAATGCACAGCAATTTGAAAACATGTGGGAGAATATGTTCAAATTCCTTCTTTCAAGACTGTTAGATATGAAGAAAAATAAAAATTATACCTCAAAACACAAAAAACTATCCTATACTTACCAACTGAACCTCGTATTTAACATACTTCTGTATAGCGTGAATAAATGCAGCTGGATTTTCTTGTACTTTTATGCTACATAAAAAGATGAATTTTGAAAATGTATAAATTTTAGTAGCACATAATCATATAGCCTTAAAAATAATAGCAGTTGATTTTTATAACAGACTATAATTTAAGGGAAAAAGATCATTAAAATGAAACCTTTTGTGTCTAAAATTGCTTCTCCCNACAAGATATGCCAGAAACATTTAACTACTATTTTTATTAACATAAAAAACAGGTTAGTGAAAACTAAAATTTTCTCCATTGTATAGAGTCCCCACAGATTCTATCTAAACAACAATTCTGTTGTTCAAAACGGAATTGAAGGTGTACTTTTGAAACTACAAGTCTCACTATCAAACGTTTGAAACAGAGTTCAAGTTAAATTGGGACTAAAAATTCTGTAATCTGAATCTCCATGGGAACTCTAAAATAAAAATCATCAGATTAATGAGATCAAGATATCCAGTTAATCTGTATGATTCAAACTAAAAGATTTTTTTTCCTTAGTGGCACCTTGCATGGAGCCTGGAATATCTAGTTTTAATTAATCAATCCATCAGTGGACAAATACTTATCAATTATCTGTTCTGTGGCTACAGTATATTAGGGGCCAGAGGTTACAGAAAATGATTCCACTCAGAGGAATTCATAGACCTATTTTCTTGACATGGGTTCAACCTCTCATATGTATACATGGTTGGAACGGTCCCAATGCCCAGGGGCCTTTTAAAGCTTGCCCCCCAGGTGGCAGGACCACTATCTGCCTCACGCTGGTTACAACAGGAGTGACCAGCAATGCTGTTTCAGACGGGAGAAACCGCATATAAATCTAATAAGTAAATAGATACGTCACAGGAGAGGCAAAAGGATGGAATAAAATGTGAGCTTTCAAATAAAGCAGGCCAAGAACAGAACAAGAGCACAGACTTGTTGGAATCTGGGTGAAAAAGAGCTTGTGATGCCAGTCCAGGTCTGAGACTATAGCTTCTTTCTTTAATCTTTTCCTGTCTTCTTACCTCATGGGTTGAGAGAAATTAGAGCAGGTGAAACTCAAACCAGGCGATTTGTTAACAGATTTGATAAGAAGAGAATTCTAGATGACAGTGTAAAATGAGACTTCAGGAACAGCTATGGTTTACAACAATTCTGGCGCTGATGATGTAATTAATTAGTAACCATGTATTTAAAGAATAACTCCCCACCCTGGCAATTAGGACATTTGCATTTCCACTCCAACAAAGAGAAAGAAGTATCTGTTGTTCTTTTTTTAAGCAATGAAGTAAGGCATGACCAACTTTGTGGCTTTTCTAAATTAAAACAGTATTCAGCTTTGAGTGTGATTGTATATGAATGGATCCCTTACTAAATTGAAAGCATCATATTTATCTCATCCCATGCAAATAGCATAGCATTTACTATGTAGCAATAGATACTCAATAAATGTTCAAAGGCTAAATGAATGACCTGGTTCTATCAGCAAACTATCTAGATGACTAATCTTACGCCACAGGAACAGAAGAAGAAAACTTGTTTCAGATCTATTTTTACATTAAATTTTAAATCATAAAATCTATCAAATAAGTCAGGAAATGCAACTTTTGTTAATATCCTGACTGCTGTTAAGTTTTATAAACAAGTGGTATGGAGGAATTAAGGAAAAAGCTGAGAAGGCAATATATGGATTTATTAAGAATTCATATCTCAACTAGTACTGGAAAAGACATTGAGGTAATGAGACTACTGCCTAGGAAGAATTATGAAAATAAAGTTTTACAAAGACCAACATAAAATACATCTTAACTGGATAAAATTTTAACCATTGCCAACTCTATGTATAAATATTTTCTTGGGACTCTATAGTAGGAAATTTTACTGACATAAAGAAACATTTGTAGCTCTTTCAACCATGAACTCCTATTACCTTTCTAATCAAACCATATTAACATATGAAAAAAATGAGAATTTTCAGCATCTTCTCACATTTTGGGGTGATCCACATTAAATCCCATGGGACTTCCAACTCTTCTCAAGCAGTTCAGAAAGTTCTCTGTCACACTTTCAGCTCTGTTACTACATATAACCAGCCATTTATTCAAAGACTGTGCACTTAAAACCTTGCAAGTTCGTATATCCTTGGACCAGTCAGCTGCAGATGCAGGATGACACTGAGAAAAATAACAGAGAATAATTAAATAAAAAAGACAATATGGAGATATTTCATATTTGTCATAACAAAACAATTCAGTGCAGTTTGCTACTCACAGACTTAAAACACACATATAAGTACTTCACATCTGAACACAACACACACTTCTTGGGAGTGGAGGCAACTGAATGACATCCCAGGTCCACCCTTCCTTGCCTGTAGATCCTTGGCAAGTCCCTCATGGGCTCTGCCATGGCAAAGGCAAGTGTCCGGTTCAAATCTCTAGGTTCCCAGGAATTTCCTAGTGGTCCAGTGGTTAGGATTCCAAGCTTTCACTGTAGAGGACACAGGTTCAATGCTTTGTGGGGGAACTAAGACCCCACAAGCTGCACAGTGTGACCAAGAGAAAAAAAATCAACCCCAAAAGCAAACCCCACACAAATCTCTAGGTTCCCTTCCAGCTTTAAAAGCCTAAGATCTTTACTACAAAGGCTCATGTGAGTGACTGTCCAGTTTGGTCTCTTTGCTTTAGGCATCTAGAAGTCCTAAGTGGGAAATGCTGATGACTGACCTTCCAGGTCACCATACTGAGATGAACAGACCCTACAATAAAGACTACACATTATACTAGGAGTAGCTATGTCCAGAAGCAAAGACGAAGCCAAGACACAGGCTCCTATCTTATTCTTGGACAGTTCCCCAGGTGACCAGGAAAAATAAGCTCCCAACATTGAAGAGGGCAGACTTCAGACTAGTCCCCAGTCTTCTGAAATCAAATCAAAAGTCCCTGGTGTGTGAGCCAGGAAGAATCATTGGTAGAATTTAAAAGGACACTATAAGCTAATCCCTTGCTGCTCAGAGTGTCATCTTGTAGCAGCGCTGTCTCCTGAGAGCTCGTTAGAAATGCAGTCCTAGGCCCCATCCCAGACCCACTGAACCAGACTCTGCATGTTAATGAGTTCCCCAGTGATTCGTCCACACAGTACTGTTTAAGAAGCATTGCAATCTGCTTGTTTTACAGACTGAAAAGCGACGGCTGAAAGCGGTTATGGAGCCAGATGGCGGCAGTGGACTTGACTTTGCAGGCAGGGCATTTCCCACCAAGCACTCTGACTACCAGGCCCCAGCCATCCTCCCAGTGCCATGTCACAGAAGGCCAGGCAGGGGCTCAGCTTCAGGGGACAACCTTCACTTAAGAACCAAGGGGCAGGGTTCAGCTTCCAGAAGGGCTCTGTCTCGAGCCAGGATTCATTCTTTCCCATTACAGCCAGTGTGAGGAGAACCACAGCCCTCTCACCTACACTCCCACCTTTACCAGCTGGCAGGTGACTCAGGACACACACCCAAGGCCATTCTGAGGCCTGTGAACTTTTTCTGTACTCAGTTTCCCAAAGTGAAAGCACTCAGTCATGTTCAACTTTTTGCAACCATCATAGTCAACAAAAAAGTCCAAAATGCAGTACTTGGATGCAATGTCAAAAACGACAAAATGATCTCTGTTCATTTCCAAGGCAAGCCATTCAATATCACAGTAATCCAAGTCTACACCCCTATCAGTAATCCTAAAGAAGCTAAAGTCGAATGGTTCTATGAAGACCTACAAAACCTTTTAGAACTAACACCAAAAAAAGATGTCCTCATCATTATAGGGGACTGGAATGCAAATGTAGGGAGTCAAGAGCTCCCTGGAGTAACAGGAAAATTTGGCCTTGGAGTACAAAATGAATCAGGGCAAAGGTTAATGGAGTTTTGCCAAGAGAATGCACTGGTCATAGCAAACACCCTCGTCCAATAACACAAGAGAAGACTCTACACATGGACATCAGCAATTGGTCAATACTGAAATAAGATTGATTATATTCTTTGCAGCCAAAGATGGAGAGGCTCTATACAGTCAGCAAAAACAAAACCAGTAGCTGACTGTGGCTTAGATCATGAACTTCTTATTACTAAATTCAGACTTAAATTGAAGAAAGTAGGGAAAACCACTAGACCATTCAGGTACGACCTAAATCAAATCCCTTACGATTATAGAGTGGAAATGAGAAATAGATCCAGGGGATTAGATCTGATAGACAGAGTGCTTGAAGAACTATGGATGGAGGTTCATGACATTGTGCAAGAGGCAGTGATCAAGACAATCCCCAAGAAAAAGAAATGCAAAAAGGCAAATGGTTGTCCGACAAGGGCTTACAAATAGCTGAGCAAAGAAGAGAAGCTAAAGGCAAAGCAGAAAAGGAAAGATATACCCATTTGAATGCAGAGTTCCAAAGAACAGCAAGGAGAGATGAGAAAGCCTTCCTCAGTGATCAGTGCAAAGAAATAGAAGAAAACAAGAGAATGGGAAGACTAGAGATCTCTTCAAGAAAATTAGAGATACCAAGGGAACATTTCATGCAAAGATGAGCACAATAAAGGACAGAGATGGTATAGATCTAACAACAGCAGAAGATATTAAGAAGAGGTGGCAAGAATACACAGAAGAACTATACAAAATAGATCTTTATGACCCAGATAACCACGATGGTGTGATCACCCACCTAGAGCCAAACATCTTGAAATGTGAAGTCAAGTGGGCTTTAGGAAGCATCACTACAAACAAAGCTAGTGGAGGTGATGGAATTCCAGCTGAGCTATTTCAAATCCTGAAAGATGATGCTATGAAAGTGCTGCACTCAATATGCCAGCAAATCTGGAAAACTCAGCAGTGGCCACAGGACTAGAAAAGGTTAGTTTTCATTCCAATCCCCAAAAAAGGCAATACCAAAGAATTGTCAAACTACCTCAAGACTGCACTCATCTCACATGCTAGTAAAGTAATGCTCAAGATTTTCCAAGCCAGGCTTCAACAGTATATGAACGTGGACATCCAGATGTTCAAGCTGGTTTTAGAAAAGGCAGAGGAACCAGAGATCAAATTGCCAACATTCGCTGGATCATGGAAAAAGCAAGAGAGTTCCAGAAAAACATCTATTTCTGCTGTACTGACTATGCCAAAGCCTTTAACTGTGTGGATCACAATAAACTGTGGAAAATTCTGAAAGAGATGGGAGAACCAGAACACCATACCTGCCTCCTGATAAATCTGTATGCAGGTCAGGAAGCAACAGTTAGAACTGGACATGGAACTACAGACTGGTTCCAAACTGGGAAAGGAGAACGTCAAGGCTGTATATTGTCACCCTGCTTATTTAACTTATATGCAGAGTACATCATGTGAAATTCCAGGCTGGTTGAAGCACAAGCTGGAATCAAGATTGCCAGGAGAAATATCAATAACCTCAGATATGCAGATGATACCACTCTCATGGCAGAAAGTGAAGTGGAACTGAACAGACTCTTGATAGAAGTGAAAGAGGAGAGTGAAAATGTTGGCTTAAAACTCAACATTCAGAAAATTAAGATCATGGCATCTGGTCCCATCACTTCATGGCAAATAGATGGGGAAACAATGGAAACAGTGACAGACTTTATTTTTTTGGGCTCCAAAATCACTGCAGATGGTGACTGCAGCCATGAAATTAAAAGACACTTGCTCCTTGGAAGAAAAGCTATGACCAACCTAGACAGCGTATTAAAAAGCAGAGACATTACTTTGCCAACAAAGGTCCATCTAATCAAAGCTATGGTTTATCCAGTGGTCATGTATGGATGTGAGAGTTGGACTGTGAAGAAAGCTGAGTACCAAAGAATTGATACTTTTGAACTGAGGTGTTGCAGAAGACTCTTGAGAGTCCCTTGGACTGCAAGGAGGTCCAACCAGTCCATCCTACAGGAGATCAGTCCTGGGTGTTCATTGGAAGGACTGATGCCGAAGCTGAAACTCCAGTACTTTGGCCACCTCATGTGAAGAGCTGACTTATTGGAAAAGACTCTGATGCTGGGAGGGATTAGGGGCAGGAGGAGAAGAGGACGACAGAGGATGCGATGGCTGGATGACATCACTGACTCGATGGACATGAGTTTGAACAAGCTCTGGGAGTTGGTGATGGACAGGGAAGACTGGTGTGCTCTAGTCCATGGGGTCACAAAGAGTCAGACAAGACTGAGTGACTGAACTGAACTGAACTATACTGTCCATGGAATTCTCCAGGCCATAATACTGGAATGGGTACCCTTCCCTTCTCCAAGGGATCTTCCCAACCCAGGGATCAAACCCAGGTCTCCTGCATTCTGGGCACATTCTTTACCAGCTGAGCCACAAGGGAAGCCCAAGAATATTGGAGTGGGTCATCTATCCCTTCTCCAGGGGATCTTTGTGACCAGTAATTGAACCGGGGTCTCCTGCATTGCAGGCAGATTCTTTACCAACTGAGCTATCAGGGAAGCCCCAGTTTCTTAAATCCAGTTTTAAAAAAGCAGTTCAGCTGAGATGTCACTGACACAGACAGTTCTAACCTACCCAATACCACCTCTAGGGGGAGGGTTCTCCACTTTAGTGCCCCTTCTATGAAGGGGGGATTCCCAGGTGATGCTGGTCGTAAAGAACCAACCTGCCAATGCAAGAGATGGAAGAGATGCGGGTTCGATCCCTGGAGTAGGAGGATCTCTGGAGTAGGAAATGGCAGCCCACTCCAGTATTGTTGCCTGGGAAATCCCACGGACAGAGGAGCCAGGGAGGCTAAAGTCCATGGGGCTGCAAAGAGTTGGACATGACTGAGCACACAGTACTCCTATGGAGATCTGATTCTGGGCCAAAATATGCAAACAAAACTCTAACAAGTATGATTACCTACAGATGATGAAACAGACCATTTGAAATATTTTACATCTCACTTCACGTGTAGAACTAAAACAGCTTCTTTTTACTGACTCCTGACCAAGATCTTAATGGGGGTGTATATTTTAGGACTTGACAATGTTTTGTGTTTAAAGTGGTTTTTCCTTAGTTTCTCCAACAAGGATTTTCGTTATTTGAATAGATTACCAAAAAGCAATAATGAAAAAAAAAGAAACCCCATCCTGCCAAAAAAAAAAAAAATTTGCTGCTCAATCATTAATTTTAACATGCTGACTTACCTGCATCAAATAAGGGCAAGAAGAACACCTTTAAAAATGAAATGAAATGTAACTCATTTTAAAAACAGGCAAAACAGAGGGGCAAAGTAAAGAATGTACAATTTTTGCATAAAATTGGTTCATTTTTTTTTTTCCAGTAGAAACCCCAGAGAGGTAATGATTTATCTCTCCAGGTTTCTGAATGCCTCTCTGCCTAACGGCTATGGCTAGGTGAGCTCTGGGAGAATTTCTTCATGTTTATGCCAACTGAGCAGCATTCTGTTTTGGGGAAGAGAAAGAACTCTGGTATCAGGAAACACAGTCTGCTGGAATTAACCTCCACCAGTTAAAACAATGTTTTCAGGTATTACAAATTTTTTAAGCGATATAAGAGTACAACACCACCCAGTAATAGGTTACATGTTTTGATTGCAATGGGGTGAAGTACCGTTTTCTAATGCATCTTTTATTTATTTATTTTTGGGTCATCGCTGCTGTGTGTAGATTTTCTCTTGTGATGGCAAGCGGGTCTACTCTTCATTGCAGCGTGGGGCTTCTCATTGAGGCAGCTTCTCTTGTTGCCGAGAACTGGCTCTACAGCACGTGGGCTTCAGTAGTTGCAGTATGTGGAATCTCCCTGGACCGAACCTGTGTCCCCTGCCTTGGCAGGTGGATTCGTAACCAAAGGACGACCAGGGAAGTCTTCTAATGCATCTGTAAATGTGACACCATATCACACTAACCTAAATCTGCTGGGTGCTGCTAAATCCTTGTGGCACCTTAAAAAGGAAAACAGAGGGTCCTGGGGTTTAGGACAAAGGGAGGGTGGGGAAATATACTGTGCTGAGTCAGTTCAGTCATGTCCAGTGTTTTGTGACCCTATGGACTGTAGCCCGCCAGGCTCCTCTGTCCATGGGATTCTCCAGGCAAGAATACTGGAGGGGGTTTCCATGCCCTCCTCCAGGGGATCTTCCCAACCCAGGGATGGAACCCACATCTCTTAATGTCTCCTGCATTGGCAGGTGGGTTCTTTACTACTAGTACCACCTGGGAAGAGGCCACGGAGAAAGCAAATGAACATTATATTATAATCCCACTGACTTATGATCAAACTGACATACATTCAAGAAAATACTTTTAAATGAAAATAAAACCACAGAACTTACTATGTGGTCTTGCATTATTATTTTTTCTGCAGGTGCAATGCGGCCAGTCAGAGACATCTGGCATCCAAAATGCAGCCCCCAGGTCTCCAGCTCAAAACGAGCATCCTTGTTTCTGTTGATAGAGTTGAGTCTTAAGTCATTAAAAATGCTTACTATCTGAAAATTGTAATCATTAGAGACAAAATTATGTTAATTATTCAGAGACTGATTTTTTAGGGTTCCTGACTTCTATTTATATTCACCATTTTTTCTCTGCTCCAAGGAATTATAGGAGGACTGCACCCATGGGCGACTCCAAGGGATGGAAAGGCTCCCCAGTGTGGCCCTCAGTAAACAAAATGGGCCACTGAGCCAAACAGTGTCTGCATATGTACTCAGTCACTTCAGGCATGTCCGACTCTTTGTGACCCTATTGACTATAGCCTGCCAGGCCCCTCTGTCCATAGGATTCTCCAGGCAAGAATACTGGGTTGCCATACCCTCCTCCAGGGGATCTTCCCGACCCAGAGATTGAAGCTGAGTCTCCTGCATCTCCTGCATTGCAGGCGGATTCTTTACTAACTCACTGAAGAAGCCCCTGAGCCAAATAGGTCAGGCTTCAAATACAAATTCTGACACTGAATAACCTGGACCTTGAGCAAACTCTGAAATCTTTTAAAGCCATGGTTTCCTGACTGACAAAATGTAGGACTAACCTAGCTATTTCATAGGGGTAATGAAAAGGTTAAATATGGCAATACACAGACAGTGCCACCACACTGCCTGGCACATGCTAGGTGCTCAGTATAGGTGAGATATTATTCTTGACAACAAACATCAATAAAGAGATTTTGTGGAGCATCTGGATGTGAAGATGTCCCCGTACCTCTGGAAGTCATCTGCAAGCCTGGCCAGGTGCTGCTGCCTTACCAAAGGATCGAGACGAGTTTCTTTAGCCACAGCCTTCATCAGCTGGAAATCAGAGGTCGCCTGGCCAGGCATCCCTATACATTGTGAATGAAAACAAAGTGAAAAATGAATAGTCCTTAGTGTAATCCAGCCCATCTTAGGCACAGAGTAATAAAACTCTGAACTTAAACGGAATCAGATTCACCATCTGACATCAATGCAAGCCACTTTTTCATTTAAAATGTTTTCTAGTAGTCACATTTAAAAAGAGCCAGATGTATTCTTTTTAATGGCTGAGTAAAACTCCATTCTGTATATGTACCACAGCTTTCTTATCCACTCATCTGCTGATGGACATCTAGGTTGTTTCCATGTTCTGGCTATTATAAACAGTGCTTCAATAAACATTGGGGTACATGTGTCTCTTTCAATTCTGGTTTCCTCGGTGTATATGCCCAGCAGTGGGATTGCTGGGTGTTCTAAGGAGATGGATGGAACTGGAGCCAATTATACCGAGTGAAGTAAGCCAGAAAGAAAAACACCAATACAGTATACTAACGCATATATATGGAATTTAGAAAGATGGTGATGATGACCCTGTATGCAAGACAACAAAAGAGACTCAGATCCGTAGAGTGGACTTTTGGACTCTGGGGGAGAGGGAGAGGGTGGGATGAGATGGGAGAATGGCATTGAAACATGTATACTATCATGTAAGAAACGAATCGCCAGTCTATGTCCGATGTAGGATGCCGGATCCTTGGGGCTGGTGCATGGGGAGGACCCAGAGAGATGTTATGGGGTGGGAGGTGGGAAGGGATTCATGTTTGGGAACGCATGTACACTCGTGGTGAATTCATGTCAATGTTTGGCAAAACCAATACAGTAATGTAAAGTAAACTAAAGTTAAAATAAAAATTTTAAAAGAAAAAAAAAAGAATCTTAGACAGTCTTTTTTTTAATTTATTCTAGTGTAGAGTGAAGATTACCTTCTGGAGCTCATGCAAAAAGAAAATGAAGAGTATTTTGGCACCTCTCAAAGAATACACCTGAAGAAAGTTAAATCACACGATTTCCTAGCCTGCATGCGTGCTAAGTCACTTTAGCCATGTTCAACTCTTTGCGACCCCAGCGACCGAAGCCCTCCAGGCTCCTCTGTCCATGGGACTCTCCGAGCATGAATGCTGGAGTGGGCTGCTATGCCCTCCTCCAGGGGATCTTCCTGATCCAGGGACTGAACTTGGGTGTCTTACATCTGCACTGGTAACACCTAGCCTAGTGAAGTTCAAAAACAGGGGGAAAATAGCTTGGTTTTAGGAAAACATCTGGCAACCAATTTAATATCAAAGTAACAAATGGAATACACGAGATAAAGGAAATAGATAACCTTCACGGTGCTGACCAATTTCCAAAGGGCACTCTACCCTCCCACTTCCTCTGTGATCAAATAGATTACCTAAGAGTCATCCTCCCTGGGTTAAATTAGAGCTCTGGCACTCATCTAACTTAAGGAGGTTTTGCCCACTGCAAAGTGTCAGAGGAACTTAAGAGAGAATAAAATACAAACATTACCCGTTAGAAAGCAGAGTTCGGGAATCAGGTGAGCCATCTGAGCCTCAGAGTTGTCATTTTTCTTGTTTTTCAATAGACTAACAAGAACTGGCTGGTTCAGGTCAGATAAGGTAATATCATATTGCTACAGAATGCAAGATTAATGAGGGAAAAGTTAATATGGAAACACTATACAATGAGCATCCTTGCTTACAAGCAACAAATGAATAGATAAGAAAATCTTTTCAATAGAAGGGAAAAAAAGTCCCCACGGTAACCTACTCATTTCTACTCCCTTCCTGGGACCTATCTCTTACATCTCAGGGCCAGCTTCATGATTTTAATTATTACCTCTTATAATTCAATACCATTTTTTTCCCAGTCATTTTCTTGCTCTCTTCTGAGTTTCATCCAGAGTCGTAAGCTGGATGAAATCCATAGTACCACGACCCCAGGTGCAGCACTGCCACTGGAGCCTGAGGCCAACTGACCCATGTGCAGCTAACTGGCTCTGGCCCCTGTGTGCACTGTGAAAGTATCATACACAAGTCGGAGGCAGCGGTCATACTGAGTCAACCTCAGATTTCCCCAAAGAGCACCACTGTCCTTACTTTCCAAGACAGTATGATGTTACAGGGAAGTAGCTTTGAACTCTGACAAATGTAAATCTGGTCCACAGATAGTCTATCTACTTGGACCGTGACACTGGGGAAGGGGCTTACCTTTCCTCCTCTATGAAATGAGGAGAACAAGAGCCCAGACATGTCCCATGTACACCACTAGCATGGTGTCTGGTTTATAAGAAGTCCTCAGCAATCATTAGTTCCTTCCCCACCCCCTTTCCCTTCATAAACTTGAATTTCAACATTCTCACCTTGCCATGAGTTCATTTACCCTCCAAAGGCAAAGTTTCCATTAACACCATATAGCTTACTCAACACTGATGACAGAACAATTGGAATTATAATTTACAAAATGCCTGGGGACCGCGTGATGCTGACATCAATAATTATAATGCAGGAAGCCAGCAGTGAGGGCTTCTCTCTTCAATAAAGACTTTAAGTCATTAAAATAAAAAACAATTCAGGAAACAGCAATTTAAAGTGGTGATTACAACAATGCTATGGCTGAAAAGCTTGGAGAAGCATTGGTAGAAAGAGTTTTTATACATGACTTCATTAATTCACATCTTGTGCTTGCTATAGTCCAGGGACTGAAGGGAATACAAATAAATAAGAGGCACAGTCCTGTCTTTACACATAACCACATTATCTACAAAGCAAGGTAGACCAGAAGCACAAATAATACATCTACGCTGCTGCTGCTGCTGCTGCTAAGTCACTTCAGTCGTGTCCAACTCTGTGCAACCCCATAGACGGTAGCCCACGAGGCTCCCCCGTCCCTGGGATTCTCCAGGCAAGAACACTGGAGTGGGTTGCCATTTCCTTCTCCAATGCATGAAAGTGAGAACATCTACGCTAAGCACTTATATTTTTCCTCATTTAGTCTTTTTTTTAATGGATGAGTACTGTGTTTTTTTAAATTAAACTATAATTGATTTACAAGGTCATGTTGTTATACAGCAAAGTGATGGAGTTTTAGATAGATATTCTTTCCAGACTTTTTTCCCTTATAGGTTATTTAGTCTAGTTTTTTTTTAATACTAAATATAAAAATATTTAGTATACTTCCATGTGCTATACAGTAGGTCCTTGTTGGATACCTACTACATATATATTAATAGTAGTAGTGTATATGTTAATCCCAAAATCTTGTTTTATCCCCCACTTCTCCTGTCATAACCAGAAGTTTGTTTTCTATGTTTGTGAGTCTATTTCTCTTTGGTAAGTAAGACCCTTTCCTCACTTACTCTTAACAACAAAGTGTGACTGTTGCGTGCTCTGTCGTGTCTGACTCTGCAACTCTATGGACTTCAGCCTGCCAGGCTCCTCTGTCCATGGGATTATCCAGGCAAGAATACCGGAGTGGATTGCCATGTCCTCTCCAGAGGATCTTCCTGACCCAGGGATCAAACCTGCGACTCCTGCATTGGCAGGCGGATTGTTTTTTTACCACTTAGCCACCTGGGAAGCTCTTAACAACGGGACTGTGAGTCAAATACTATTATCATCATCTTCTTTGATGAGGAAACATCATTAGAAATTAAATAACTTCCCAAGGTAATGTAACGGAAAATTAGCTAAACCAGGATTTATCACTTAAGACTTGGGAGCCTCTGCTTGTTACACCACTCAAGGATGGGTCCCTTACAAGGAATAGGGAGCAAGGTAGTGAAAACAATTTATGGCTGGTAAATCAAGGAAGGCTTCATGAAGGAGGCAGAATCCAAGACAGCACCTTGAAGAAAATGCAGGAGTATTATAAGTACTGGGAACAGCTCAAGCAAGACTGGGACATATTCCAAGAAGAGCATATTCTACTATTTACCTGGAGCATGGTTAAGAATTCTACCCACTATGCTGTGTAATCAGGTGAATTTTACTGTCTCCCATGCCCCAATTTTCTTAGCATTTGGCAATAGTTTTCATGATAAGATAAAATAGAGAAGTATAAAGGTCAATATCAAGAGGTCTTCCAGTAAAATTGCAGGCTATAAAATCAATACACAGACATCACCTGCATTCCTATACACTGACAATGAAAAACCAGAAAGAGACATTAAGGAAACAATCCCATTCACCACTGCAACAACAACAACAACAACAAAAATACCCATGAATAAACCGTCCTAAGGAGACAAAAAACCTGCAGAAAACTATAAGACACTGATGAAAGAAACCAAAGACAACACAAAAACAACACAAAGATGGAGAGATATACCATGATCTTGGACTGGAAGAATCAATATTGTGCAAATGAACATACAACCCAAAGCAATCTATAGGTTCAATGCAATCCCTATGAAACTACCAATGGCATTTTTCACAGAACTAGAACAAAAAATTTCACAGTTTGTATGGAAACACACGGAGAAGGCGATGGCACCCCACTCCAGTACTCTTGTCTGGAAAATCCCATGGATGGAGGAGCCTGGAAGGCTGCAGTCCATGGGGTCGCTGAGGGTCGGACACGACTGAGCAACTTCAATTTCACTTTTCACTTTCATGCATTGGAGAAGGAAATGGCAACCCACTCCAGTGTTCTTGCCTGGAGAATCCCAGGGACGGGGGAGCCTGGTGGGCTGCCGTCTATGGGGTCGCACAGAGTCGGACACGACTGAAGTGACTTAGCAGTATGGAAACACAAAAGACCCCAAATAGCCAAAGCAATCTTGAGAAAGAAAAATGGAACTGGAGGAATCAACCTTTCCGACTTAAGACTATATGCAAAGCTACAGTCATCAAGACAGTATGGTACTGGCACAGAAACAGAAATACAGACCAATGAAACAAGGTAGAAAGCCGGGAGATAAACCTATGCACCTATGGGCACCTTATCTTTGACAAAGGAGGCAAGAATATATCATGGAGAAAAGACAGCCTCTTCAATAAGTGGTGCTGGGAAAGCTGGAAAGCTAAATGTAAAAGAATGAAACTAACTTCCTTAACACCGTATACAAAAATAAACTCAAAATGGATTAAAGACTTAACTGTAAAGCCAGAATACTCTTGCAGGAAAATATAGGGAGTACACTCTGTGACATACATCACAGCGAGATCCTCTTTGACCCAACTCCTAGAGTAATGGAAATAAAAACAAACAAATAGGACCTAACTAAACTTAAAAACCTTTGAACAGCAAAGAAAACAATAAACAAGATTAAAAGACAGCCCTCAGAATGGGAGAAATAATTGCAAATGATACAACTGTCAAAGGAGTAATCTCCAAAATATATAAGCAGCTCATACAGCTCTATATCAAGAAAACAAACGGCTCAATCAAAAATGAGCAGAAGACCTAAACAGACATTTCTCCAAAGAATACATCCAGATGGCAAATAAACACATAAAATGATGCTCAAAATCACTAATTATTAAAGAAATGCAAATCAAAACTACAATGAGGTTATCACCTCACACCAGTCAGAATGGTCATCAAAAAATCTACAAACAAATACTGGCAAAAACCAACACCAAAAAAATTAAAACACAAAAAATTATAGAAAAAATTACATTATCGCTGAAGTGAAAAAAAGGGTGTCTTCCACTTTGAGAGTAGACTATATAGTAATTTATCATTCCTTTCCTGGGACAAAGAGGAAAGCATTCTAGAAACTGGTGCCATTTTCTTTCATTTTCTCCCTAATTACAATAGATATGCAGGGAATCACAACTCATTACAAAGAAAGTGAAAAGGATTTTTATCATGATTCCCTTTTCAGAATGTCACAGGTTCTCAAACACATCAAAGAAAAATGAATTTAACCAAGCAGGAAAAATCCCAAATGTTTAACAAACTCTGTGTTTAAGAAACACTAATGGAGAACATTTTTTTGCACAAAATGCTTTGCCAAATGCCCAAAGCTATATGTGTTCTGTAAGGACAACTGAATGAGGTGGACAGGGCAAAGAAGGAGAAGGATACAAAATGATTTTCTGAGATGCAGAATTCCCAAGGAGAGACAGGCATAGGAAAGACAGTGAATTCAGTGTGAATTTTGTTTGTTTGAGATGCCTGCAGGATATTCATGCAAATGCAGCCAGAAAATGGAGAGGAGGATATAATTTAGGAAGGAGGGCAAGACAAAAATACTATATTGGAAGCTATCTCAGAATATGAAGAAAAGATCCTTTGCAAAGGGGCCATGGTGAGGTATAGAATTTCACATTTGGGGGAAGTTAAGGGGGAAAATGTTGAAGGAGGCTGAGAAAGAACCACCTGAAACCCGGGGGGGAACCACCAGGGATGTGCCGTGGGGCCAAGGAAGAGGAGTTCAGCCCACAGGAGCTGTCACTAGCGTCCAGAGCCACCAAAAGCTCCTTAGAATAAGGTCAGTAGCTGACTTTGACCTTGGAGAGCTAGTTCCATAGCTGCAGAACCAGATACCAGATTGCTGAGGCTTCCTGAAGGAAGAATGGAAGAGGTACCTGGAGCTAGTTTAGAGAACCTTCTAAAGAAATAAGCTAAGGAGGAAAAGAAAATCATTTTTCTTGAAAGTGTAGAAAGGTCAACACATTTGCTTTCTCTCTGTTTGTAAAACAGTGGTGAGATTTTGGAGACAGAAATATAACTGAATATGCAATAAAGAGAAGGCGCCTCTGAAAGGGACTGAAGTTGGACAGTGGGGATGGGGAAATTCTCATCACTGTGAACCCAGCTCCCAGAGTCAGCACGAGATTTCATCAGTAAATGTTTGAGCATCTACTAGATGCTAGCCCTGGGTGTCCAGAAATCAAGAGCTCAAAGTTGAAGAGGGAGAGTCAGGCCATTCATATCCTGCCTGTGATAACTGCAAGAAGTTAAGTACAGAGAGGGGACCTGGGGGAGAAAGTCCTAAGGCTCCCTTGACTGCTAGGGGAGTTTCCCTGGCAGTCCAGTGGTTAAGACTTCACCTGCCAAAGCAGGGAGTGCAGGTTGGATCCCTGGTCAGGGAGGTAAGATCCCACACGCTTCAGAGCCAAAAACTCAAAACAGAACAGACGCGATAGTGTAACGAAGTCAATAAAGACTTTAAAAATGGTCCACGTTAAAAAAAATCTTATTAAAGAAAAGAGTTGACTGCTGAGCTGAGTCTTGAAGGGTGTTCAGTAATTGGCCGACTGTGAATGGTGTCAAGTACGAGGAAGCGGGGTGTGAGAAAATGCACAGGGGAGTGATGGACTTGAGGAACTATGAACCGTAAGCACAGTAGAACCTTCCAAGGAAAGAGGATGGTATGTGATGCAGCTCAAGAGGCATGCAGGAGTCAGACCATAGCCCTTCCCCAAGCTAGGCAGGAGGGAGATGAGGCTGAAAGAAGAAACAAGCGCTACCTGCTTGTAGTAATCCACGTAGGTGATCTCAGTGCCGTCCCGCTTCCGGAAGGTGTGTGTGGGTTTCACCGACCAGTCGATGTCATCAATGCGATAGGTTTTATTATTGTATCTGGCAAATACAAGAAATCTTTTAAAGTTCCTCTCTGAAATCCTACAAGGTAAGTGGATAGTTCACTACACTTTAATTCAAAGTGTTATCCTCCAGAATTTCAGATATTATGAAAGATAATAACTCAAGAATAGTCACTTAAAAAAAAAGATAGCTCTTATCTAAGAGCGTTGATGAACTCTTCTGTTTATGAGGACCCCCATATCCCAACAAAACCAAAGGAATAATCACTGGCCCACCATCTGCTTTTCTCACTGAGAGACACTGTCTGTGTGTGTGCGTGCACGCATGTGTGTGTGTGTGTGTGTGCACGCGCGTGCGTGCACTCAGTCCTGATTCTTTGTGACCCCATGAACTGCCGCCCGCCAGGCTCCTCTGTCCATGGGATTTTCCAGGCAAGAATACTGGAGTGGGTTGCCATTTTTTTCTACAGGGGATCTTCTCAACCCAGGAACTGAACTGGCATCTCCTCTATCTCTTACGTTGGCAGGCAGGTTTTTTACCAGCTGAGCCAACTGAGGCATGCCCAGGAGACACTATAGCTTCAGGTAAATCATGCTTAAACGTTCAAAGGCTGAAGTTTGGCTCCAAACCTTCCTGTCAGCTTCTGTTTTCAACTCAGAATTTTTGAACTCCCAACTAGTTTTTCTCATTAAGAAAACATTCTAAGGAGGCTGATGAACCATGCCATTCTGGCAGCCTGCCTCATCTTCCATCTAAGGCTGGCCCTGGGCAAAACTGCAAAGCAGGTCAGCTAAGATCTTTCTAAGCTCTTTCTCCCCTTCATCAGGTACCATGTGGCCTGGAACTTCCTCTCATGCCAACCCAGCTGTGGGACAGAAACCTCCTTGTTACTTTTCTCCTGGGCTCTCAGTACCTTGCAAGCCGACTTGGAAATAGTGTGGTAAGCTAATTCACAAAGCTCATGACAAGAGGATAAAGGGAATTCAACCAGCACCACCTCTCTGCTCTACAACCTGTAAAAACAACTTCAAGTGGAAATTACACCCTAGACTAGGAGAAGGCGGGAGGGTCTTCCGTAAAAAGTGTCCAGGGACTGGCAGCAGCGTAGAGTGGACTTTTGTTCCTCAGGAAGTCACCTAACTGTCTGTTTCATTCGGTTCAATATGCAGAGGGCAAATGATACACAGACACAGCGAGAGGCTTGAAAATCCTCAGCCATAGGACCTCATAACTTTATAGTGAAGATGAAACGCGGACCTGACGCTGTCTTGTTGCTACTGAACCAAAGTTGGGTCAGCTTGCCGGGCGCAGTAAAGCCAGTCTCCTGACAGCAGGTTGTGGTGAAGGAAAGTGCATCAGACACTGCTATATGGGTACTTCAGAGAGCAGCTAAAGCAGAGGATGTGGGGCAGGGGTCTGCCCGGGAAGGCCCTACTGGGTCCTGCTCAGTTACACCGTGATGTAATAAAATGAAATAGAAGGGCCCTAAAGAGGTGACGATAAGCACTGGGTTTCCGGAGCAGCACAGAGCAGAGAAATAAATAATTCCAGCTAAGTGGACCTTCGAGTGGACTCTGTGGGAGCAGAAATCTAAAAGGCAGAAAAGAAATAGAGGCAGGGACCCAGGCAGAGGGGCTGGAGCAGCAAAGTGCAGACCACTGGGGGTGAGGGGAGGGTATTGGAGGAGGTAAGGAAGGACCAGGAGCGACGGCGGGCGCCCAGCACACCTCTCCAGGGAGCCTCAGCTCTAGACAACTGACAGCAGGGAGCAGACTCATCAGATCTGGGCTCCAGCCAGTGCCCGCAGCTCTTCCTCTTCCTACGTGGCATACGTAATGCATTCTCTAGAGGCAAGTCTATTTAAAGGCAGGCTTTTACCTTGTCAGGACAATGAGCCCAATCAGCTGTTTCTCACACGTTTGGGTAAAGCAGGACACGCTACTTTTGCGGCAGAGATCTGTCATGAACTCCAGGACTGTCTCGTTCCGGAGTATTTTGTAACTCACATCAGCACTCAACAGGAGTTTGCTTTCAAAATGTGATACAGAAATGGCGAACCCAGGCCAAAGGGACAACCTTCAAAAAAATAAAAATTGTTTAATAAATAAAATTTTTAAATAAATATTTTAAATGTTATATCAGGATAACAATAAATGTTTTAAAATGGTGACTTTTATCTTCTAATTCTCTCAATTTTATGAAACAATTTTTCTTTAAATCTGATTTCTTTCAGCGGCTGACTTAACACTTCAGCTATTTCCAGCTGGAGTGTCTTTAAACATATGAAGTGAAGTGAAGTGAAAGTCACTCAGTCATGTCTGACTCTTTGCAACCCCATGTGGCATTCTCCAGACCAGAATGCTGGAGTGGGTAGCTTATCCCTTCTCCAAGGGATCTTCCCAACCCAGGGATCGAACCCAGGCCTCCCTCATTGCAGGCGGATTCTTTACCAGCTGAGACACAAGGGAAGCAAATAAGAGGAAAATTTAAACATATATTTAGGATAAAATATATTTCTTTAGAGCTTCATTTCTTAAGCTTGGCACTACTGACACTTGGACTGGATAATTCTTTGCTAGGGGCTGTTCTGTGAACTGCAGTGTGTGCGTGTGTGCGTGTGTGTGTGTGTGTTCTGTGAACTGCAGTGTGTGTGTGTGTGTGTGTGTGTGTGTGTGTGTGTGTGTGTGTGTGTGTGGTGTGGTGTGGTGTGCTCAGTCATGTCTGACTCTTTGTGATTCCGTGGACTCTAGCTCACCAGGCTCCTCTGTCCATGGGATTCTCCAGGCAAGAATAGTAAAGTGAGTTGCCATTTCCTCCCCTAGAGGATCTTCCTGACCTAGGATCCCTGGGTTTGATCCAAACCTGCATCTCTTTCATCTCCTACTTCACAGGCAGATTCTTTACCACTGAGCCAGCGGGGAAGCCTGGGCATTGCAGAATGTGTAGCATACCCCTGGCCCTCTACCCACTAGATGCCAGCAGCAATTCCCATGTTGTGACAACCAAAAATATCTCCAGATATTTTCAAATGTCCCCTGGGGAGCAAAATCGCCCCTGGCTGAAAGCATAGCTGTTAAGACTGAAGTGTTTATGGAGGGATCTGTCCCAGCATGCAAACATCTAGGTTCAAAAAAGCACACTGACTCAATGGCGAAGACAATGATGAGACTTCACAATGAGACAGAAATAATCTAAGTGATGTCACATATGGACACACAAGAGAAACTGCAATCTCCTTTACACATTTATGAATATCATAGTCTGAAGTCTTGAATAAGAAAAAGTTACAGGAGCTGGCAAGAAAGAACAGATAATTATTTTTTTTAATCATTTCAGTTGATGTTTTTGTGGACTTCATTGACTGTGATACTATTGCAAGAGTACTGGAGTGAATAACCATTCCCTTCTCCAGGGGATCTTCCCAACCCAGGGATCAAACGCCAGTGTCCTGCATTGCAGGCAGATTCTTTACCATCTGAACCACCAGGGAAGCCCCAGATATCAGCTTCAGGACCAGCATACGCACTAGCACTGAGAGAAGCTGGGATCCAGGGCCTTTTGCTGCGATACTGGCACCTGGACAAACATCTCCTCGAGCAACAAAATGCAGTGAAACTACAAGGACTAAAAGTAACTGGATGTGTGTACAGTTGAGGCAAATTATGGACAATAAGATACAAAAATATACCAAAAAGCCAACTGCCTCTTCTGAAGAGCTGGGAGCAAAAGCAAGGTACTGTGCATGCCCGCTACACTCAACACCACCAAAGGGATGGGCAAACCACCTAAGCCAACCCTCTGGCCCAACCTCTGGACATATCCCTATCTTCACCCCACATAAGCAATCAGCTGCTCCCCCCAGAGAGTAAGTGAGCAAGGGAACCTATTACTTGTTCTTGTCCCTCCCTGTTGCAGCAGGGTCCCTGACAGAGCCTTGCCTGAATTTCCTGTCGGGTCTCTGATCAATTTCTATTGATTAAGGAGACAAAGAATCCTGGTTGGTGACTGCACCAACGCCAGCTCATCACAACACTGGACCCATGAGAATTTCTAATCCAGGTGGAGATATAAGTGACAGGGTGAATGATTAGGTGCTTTATACAGAACAGTCTGACCCACTGAACCAGCACACAGACACTCTGCCCTTTTCCTCCATCTGGCAGAAACCAAACACCCTGCATCCATTTTCTATCTTTTATGTACAGACCTTCCTCGACTGACAATGGGTTTTTATCTTCACAAACCCATCATAAGTTGAAATATCCTCAGTTGAAAATGCATTTAATACACCCAACCTTTTCTTCAGTAACCTACTGAACATCAGAGCATCGCCAACCTTGCGTGCTCAGAACACTTACATTAGCCAACAGTTGGACGAAATTATCTAACACAAGGCCTATTTTACAATCAGGTGTTGAATATCTTGCGTCATTTACTGAATACTGAACTGAAAGTGAAAATCAGAATGGTTGTATGGGTTCAGAAGGGTTGTGAGTGTATCAATCGTTTACCCTCGTGATGGGGTAACTGCCTGGGTGCTGTGGCTGTGGCAGCTAACCATCATCACCAGATAGTACCATACTGCCCCAGAAAAGGTCAAAATCCGCAATTCCAAGTGTGGTTTCCATTGACAGTGTGTCGCTTTCACACCACTGAAAGCCAAAATGTCATTAAGTCGAAACATCCTAAGTCAGGGAGCATCTGTATTTCTCCCTTTGGGTCACTGGTTGCCTCTGTTTTTGGCTCAACCACATGTTTTGGGAAGCTCAAGACCACCTTCGCTGCAGTCTCTACTTCCTAGTTTAGGATGAAGATTCTGCAAGTGTTCCTAATGGTTCTGTCATTCAGTAGGGCAGCTTAGTTGGCTTGGGTATTTGACATCTTTTTACCCAATAATTTCCTACCTACCACCCTGGCTGTGTTAACTTTCTGTCAGCCGGAAAACAGAGCCCAAGTTATGAGGTATAACATAACGGAGTTTATTCTGCTCTCATGATTACTGTCACACACAGGAAGCTCAGTTTCTGAATTTTAGGATTTATGATAATGATCTGGCACACTAATATAAGAAAACAGACTGCTACCTTTTCACATTCACCGTTCTATTCAAAAAACTTGAAAATTAAAAAAAATCCATTACTTTTCTTACCACAGTCTCTCAGAGGAGGCATAATGATATAATATTGCATCATAAATGATATTGCTCACATTCTAACAATTTCAGAGTAACAGAAAACATAAATAAACCTACTTGTGCTGGGGAATTTCCACTGGCTCAGAAGGCTTATAGAAGTTCCGTCCAATTTGGTACATGGATAACTTTTTTAAGATCCTGAAAGTATATATATTTTAAATCTGTGTTAAACATCTGTCTATAACGGTACACGTCTAAGTTTGTACCCATGCTGAAATAAAAACTAGTAGAAAAGCCCAGAACTCTTATTGTTATAATGGTGAAAGGTTAGCTACTGTATATACCTATGAGGGTATATACAAGAACTATCACTCCATATTTGGGAATGGCACAATTGAAAATAGTTCTATTCTTCTGGGTTTAACTGCAAAAGGAAGCGGTCCCTTAGCAGACATGACTGTGACGGTAACATCCTGGTTGCTGTGGCTGAGGTGAGAAAAGCCATGTCCACAGGCTCTTCTGGCCCTGTTCTTATTTTGAAATGAGGAGGCCGTTTCCTTTCTTTTTTCTTTCTTTCTTTTTGTATAGGTAATTTACAATGTTGTGTTGGTTTTAGTGTACAACAAAGTGATTCAGTTATATATGTATATTCTTCTTTGGATACTTTCCCCTTATAGGTTATTACAAGATATTGAATATAGTTCCCTGTGCTATTCAGTAAGTCCTAGTTGCTTATTTTATGTATGGTATTCTGTATATGTTAATCCCAAATTCCTAATTTACCTCTAACTCCCCATCCCCTTGGGTAACCATGTTTATTTTCTGTCTGTGAGCCTATTTCTGTTTTGTAAATAAGTTCATTGATATCATTTTTTAAATTCCACATACAAGTGATATCATATGATATTTATCTTTCTCTGGCTTACTTCAATGAGTATGATCATCTCTAGGTCCATCCATATTGCTGCTAATCGCATTATTTCATTCTTTTTAAGACTGAATAGTATTCCACTGCATATATGTACCACATCTTCTTTATCCATTCATCTGCTGATGGACATTTACATTGCTTCCATGTCTTGGCTATTGTAAACAGTGCTGCTATGAACACTGAGGTGCACGTATCTTTTTGAATTAGGGTTCTTACTAGGTATATACCAGAAGTGGGATCGCGGGATCATACAGTAATCTATTTTTAGTTTTTTAAGGAACCTCCATACTGTTCTCCACAGTATCTGCACCAATTTACATTCCTGAGGAGTTTGTTTGTAATGTGTCTATTCAGGCTCCTCACTGCTACCAAATGACAAGGCTGCCTCTTCAGCAACCAACTCTGGCTGCTTTTGGAATGTGACACATTACTATCTGAAGCTGCCCTGTGCATCGGGGAAATGGAAGAGTTTCAAGTCTGAAAATAGAGGTTCCAATTGTGTGCTTCTTGGCTACCCAAAGTCATCTGAGCCTCAGTCTCCTTATCTGTAAAATGGGGAGTTTAATCATACCTGCCTCGGGGCAACTGAGTAAACATCAAGGTAACTCTAGCACCAGAAAAAGAGCTCTATCACTGCCAAGCACCTTCCGAATGTCAGCTGGCTTAAAATAATCAGGGCAGTACATGCAAAAATGGATTCTGAAGAGTGGTTTTTACAGTGCTGAGCTGAGATCCAGATAAGATAGGAAGACACTTGCCTAGACTTCTGACTAGAATGAGGAATCAATGTATCTGTGTGATGGAAATTCCTCTATGCATTCTACTCAGTGAACTCAACCTCCTCTCCTCCTGTCCAGAGCAAAGGGCTAAAATCTTAGGTTTTTAACACATCACCCTAGTGATCCACACCAACAGCATGGAAAACAGGGGTCCTCAAGCTTCTGAGCTCCCATCTGGGAAGCTTGCCAAAAATATGGATTTTTCAGGCCCCACTCACAAAATTGTGTTCACTAGGTCCAGTGAGGGGCTAGGGAACCTGCATTTTGTCAAGCTGCACCTAATACCCAAGCTGACGCTGAAGCAAGTGATCCTCAGGTCAGTCTGAAGAACACTGAAAAGCTTAGTGACAACTTTCCTCTGTCCCCGGGGACAAGTGGGGAAAGGAAGGGGTTTGAAAGCATTGAAAGCAGATGGTGACGACCTTTCACACCTAAAACAAATCAGCCAGGAGAAAAGCCACTCCTTCAGTTTACTGACCCAGTTTTTAAGTCTGGGGATGGAGGCTGGGAGTGGGTACAGGAAAAGGGCAAAGGCACCTGCCCTGGTCCCCGAGACATCACAACCCTTGAGGCCCTTGTCTCAACACAGATGATAGTGAATAATGACAGAGGCGCCAGTTCAAGGCTGTGATGGGCTGTGGTGAGTATTACTGCAGTAATACACAGAAGTACACAGAAAACTGCCCTAAAGAGGACATTGCTGCCAGCACACCACCTACAAAACTGCAAATACTTTTAATACCCAGGCTCTATGCGGAAAGGCATCATTGGCCTAAATTAAATTCACATTTGAGGCACTTTACTTTTTGAAGATGATATTGAAGACCTGGATGCACACAGGAGAACTTGCCGGCAGCTCTCTTGTCAGAGTGATAGTCATCTTTACAGTCTCGCCTCTTTGGGTTTCACTTGACAACTCCGTGACCTGGAAAAAGAAGTACTTAAAACGGACCCTATAGCTTATCCTCCAATGCACAGAATGTGGCTCAGCTAAAGCCGTCAAAACTTCATAGGCTCTACCAAAAACAAAGCAGCAGCTGTTAGTGATGGGAGTGATAATCTAATCATCGGGTTACGTTTGGAAGGTTGTTTTCCTCTGTATTTTGCTAATCCCAGAAAAGCAACACATCTCTCTGCTCTCAGATTTCTTAACTGAGAATCAAAATCAGACTCAGGGTTCAAAGATTCAATCCAAAGAGAATTCAGGAAAAGGGTTCTTGACCTTTTGGGGGGAAGGGGAGGTACAGGAAAACAGGTCACAACCTACTTTGAGAGTCTGATGAAAATTACAGACATTCTCCCAAGAAAATGTCACGTATTTGAATACCACAGCAAGGCATATCATGTACCCATTTATAGGAGTTCGTGGATGCCCAAAAGCCTACTGATAAAGTGTCCTGCCCATCTTGGGGATTCCCCCACGACTCAGCAGTCAGGAATCTGCCTGTGATGCAGGAGATGCAGGAGAAGTGTGTTCGATCCCTGGGTCAGGAAGAGCCCCTGGAGTAGGAAATGCCAACCCACTCCAGTATTCTTACCTGGAGAACACCATGGACAGAAGAGCCTGGAAGGCTATGGTCCATGTGGTCATAAAGAGTCAGACATGACTGAGGACGCATGCATGTTGCACGTTGCCTACCTTGAGTTCATGGATTTCAGAAAGAAGCCTCTCAAATGTTCAAAAAAAAAAAAAAAAAAACAGAGGAGCAGAGGAGAAGAAAGCAAAGGATAGGGAACAGACCATAGGGAAAGTAAATGTGGAAAGAGAGAGAAGAAAACCGTGACAGTTTAGACAGGAAATCTGATTTCATTTTTAAAAGGCCTAGAGAAAGCCCTAGAGTTCTGATTATCTGGAACCACAAGCTAACAGTATAGTGAATGCATGAACAGGTCTTTATACCAGGTGCCTAACTAAATGTAAAGCTCCTTAGACCAAGCAAGGCTCAGTAGAGATTTTTTTTGGAATAAAAGAATGAATAGATCAGCCAGTAGAATCAATGGTCAAGGATTTTTCAGAAGGGTGAAGAATTAAAGAGGTTAGTTCATTAGCAGGCATTTATGTATTTTCTATAGTGAAAGTGTAGTTTTAACGGCTTTCAGGCTGAACCAAGAATGTAGGACAGGGATGGAAACAAAGAAAAATGCATCCTTTCACAAGTGATGAGATATTTCACTGAAGTGTTTCTTGCCTCAGGTAAAACTGTACAAAAGTCTGGGACTTCCCTGGTGGTCCAGTGATTAAGCATCTGCCTGTATGTGGAAGGACAAGATGATCTTTAATGATAGTAATACCCTTGAAATATGTCATTTAAGTATGAGACTATACTAGCATGCTATCAACATCTGGTCGTGGGACAAAATATTGAGGGACCAATAAGGACTTAGGATGAATAAAAATGTTTCTAAACTTGCAGATCCAGATTTTACATGTTCTTAAATCTAATCATATGGTATAATTTTAAAATTCCATATTCAGATGAAATAAACACTCAGGTAGCTCCTATAAATCCTAGAATTTCATAAACGGATAAAGGCTCCAAGAGTGTTCAGAAAAGCACTTCTTGAGGAAATTCACAAAGGTTCACAGGGAATCTAGAAATTTACACTTATGCTCTAGCTGTCATCCTGTTCAAGACGCTGAACTAAAATGATTACACTTTCCAAGGGACAGAAGCATCAGGTTTTAATTCAATACTCTGCTTTAGTTTTTCATATAGAAACTGGTTCTTTTTCTTTGTAATAAGTTTAATATTGCCTTAGAACAAAGCATATGATAAAAACCTCAATATTGGTATTTTGATTTTAGGACTAAAAATGGGAAGGTGTAAAAAAATGGATATGAATCATGCAATTTCCATATCCAAAGGTCATAACCATTCAAAAATATCCTTAAGATTGATATATGCATGTGTCCTCAGTTGCTTCAGCCATGTCCAACCCATTGCGACCCTATGGACTATATAGCCTGTCAGGCTCCTCTGTCCATGGGGTTCTTTAGGCAAGAATACTGGAGTGGATTGCCATGCCCTCCTCCAGGGGATCTTCCCAACCCAGGGATGGAACCTATATCTCCTGCACTGTAGACAGATTCTTCTCTGCTGAGCTACCAGGGAAGCCCTAAGATCGACATCAGTTCAGTTCAGCTCAGTTCAGTCACTCAGTCTTGTCTCACTCTTTGCAACCCCACGGACTGCAGCACACCAGGCCTTCCTGTCCATCACCAACTCCCGGAGCTTGCTCAAACTCATGTCCATTGAGCCAGTGATACCATCCAACCATCTCATTCTCTGTCATCCCTTTCTCCTCCTGCCTTCAATCTTTCCCAGCATCAGGGTCTTTTCCAATGAGTCAGTTCTTTGCATCAGGTGGCCAAAGTGTTGTAGTTTCAGCTTCAGCATCAGTCTTTCCAATGAATATTCAGGACTGATTTCCTTTAGGATTGAGTGGTTGGATCTCCTTGCTGTTCAAGGGACTCTCAAGAGTCTTCTCCAACACCACAGTTCAAAAGCATAATTCTTCAGCGCTCAGCTTTCTTTATAGTGCAAATCTCACATCCATACACGACTACCGGAAAAACCATAGCTTTGACTAGATGGACCTTTGTTGGCAAAGTAATGTCTCTTTTTTTTTTTAATTTAAATTTATTGTAATTGGAGGCTAATTACTTTACAACATTGTATTGGTTTTGCCATACATCAACATGAATCCGCCACGGGTATACACATGTTCCCCATCCTGAACCTCACTCCTTCCTCCCTCCCCATATCATCCCTCTGGGCCATCCCAGTGCACCAGCCCCAAGCATCCTGTATCCTGCATCAAACCTGGACTGGCAATTCGTTTTTTATATGATATTATACATGTTTCAATGTCTCTGCTTTTTAATATGCTGTCTAAGTTATCGATAGCCTTTCTTCCAAGGAGCAAAATTGATATAAGTAACTCCTATTTCATATTATGGAACAAGTCATGAAAAATGATAGTTTTAGAATCAGGATTGATGTAAAGTCAATCCTTTGGACAAATGGGCAGAATGCACAGGAGCAAAAAAAAAAAAAAAGTAAATTTCAAGGTCTGAGGCCACAGGTTAAATGCTGTTTCTTAAACTCTTGCCTATTTTGGGAAAAGTTTAAAAAGGATTCCTCTCTCAAAGATACTTTGCCTTGAAAAAAATTGTCAAAAAAGCAGTATTTGTATTACAGCTCTTCTTTCTGAAATGCCTGACCAGCAGCTTCTTAATCAGGAAATCAACTGCTGATGAGGTCTTAATTAAGAAGTCTTTTGCTCTCGGGCATGGGAATAGGAAAGAGAAAAGGAGTGACTCATACACTTATTCCAGCTGTTATGAAAATCAGCTAACCTCTAAAATCTATATGGGGGAGTATAAATATACACATATGTGTGTGTTTAAAAATTAACCATACTATACCTTTTCTTCTAGCTTTTCTGAGAGAAAAAGAATGACACCATCGAATGCTTTTGCTTTGTTGGAGAGTTCCCTGTGACTATAAAGCAGAGCAATTCTCAGCCTTCTAGATTCTATATCCGGACTATATGTCACATGATACTGGTATAGCTGCCAGTCCTGGGGCACGTCTAAATTAAAGAGATTTGTGACCAGTTTCACAGGTATTCCACTGGAACCTGAAGAAAACAAAAAATATTTTTTAATGAAAAAAAATGCATCATGTTCATATTAATCACGGCATTCAAAAATTTATTTGCATATGCATCATTGCTGCTGGAAAGCAAGGACTTTTGTTCAGTGACATGAAGTAAGCGTGAGTAACCGGCAGCCTGATAACCTTACATGCATGCATGCTAAGTCACTTCAGTCGTGTCTGACTCTTTGGGATCCCATGGACTGTAGCCCACCAGGCTCCTCTATTCATGGGATTCTCTAGGCAAGAATACTGGAGTGGGTTGCCATGTCCTCCTCCAGGGGATCTTCCCAACTCAAGGATGGAACCAATGTCTCATGTCCCCTGCATCAGCAGGCAGATTCTTTACCACTAGGGCCTGCTGGAAAGCAGAGTCCTACAAACAAAAGTATCACACTGGCAAAGCAGGCCTCATAAGAACCAAAGAGCAGGAACTGACCTTGTCTGGGGAGAAGAGAAACATCTGAATTCAACTACCCTAGAACTCCTTCCAAAGACTGCCTTCTCGCTGATTCTGGGCAACTCATATTATTCAAGTGAAAATTTTGTAACTGAGCAAGACCCCATGGGGCCTTCCTGGGACAGACCCTTCTTCCATATCGTCTGCTTTCGCTCCTCTCTAAGTACCTAGATAATAGTATCTAGTGCACATTTCCTGAATTGTTTTACAGATGCTAAAACCCCCACCCAATGAAAGCTGATGATCATGATCATGTAGCTTCTAGACCTACTGGCACCTAAGGATTAATAGGGCTTCCCAGGTGGCTCAGTGGTAAAGAATCTGCCTGCCAACACAGGGGACATGAGTTTAATCCCTGGGTCACAAAGATCCCCTGCTCCAGAATTCTTGCCTGGGAAAGCCCATGGACAGAGGAGCCTGGCTGGCTATAGTCCATGGGGTTGCAAAGAGTCGGACACTGAGCGACTGAGCATACATACACACCAGGAAGTTTGGGCTTTTTGAGCATTAGCTGTCCTAGACTCCTTGTTCAGTGCCTCATAATAAACACTGCACTTTCCCTAACTGCAACCTGGTATGTCAGTAGACTGACTACTGCGCGTGGGTGAGGGGACCCATTTGGTTTGATAAGTTTCAGAGGCTGCTCTGAAATTATAGGGCTTCCCTGATAGCTAAGTTGGTAAAGAATCTGCCTGCAATGCAGGAGACCTGGGTTCCATCCCTGGGTTGGAAAGATCCCCTGGAGAAGGGAAAGGCTACCTATTCCAGTATTCTGGCCTGGAGAATTCCATGGACTGTGTAGTCAATGGACCCTTGTACAGTGCCTCACAATAAACACTGCAGTTTCCTTCACTACAACACAGTGCGTCAGTAGATTGACTTTACTGCACGTGGGTGAGGGGACCTGCTTGGTCTGATAACAGCTTCAGATGCTGCTCTGAAATTATGGTGCTCTCAGATTAGAAAGAAACTCTCCAGTTTTTACCAGGAATATAGCCCCCCACCCCATTCTCTTGGAAATTCAGATAATAAAAAGTTCACCATATTTCAGAAAATATTGAAACACTACAGTCAGTGGTTAGATGGCTCTGTAAGCCCCAGAGAAGGAGCAGCAGAAGAAATTTCACATCTTTCCTATGTGAGAACAGACAGGACTCTGGGCTTCTGTTTTTTGCAGGCACAGGAAGTCCATGTGAGCTTCCCAGAACTTCAGCCCCTACAGAACTTTTATTCACCTCCTCAAAATCTAGAGGACAGGGACTTCCCTGGGTCAGTGGCAGATTCCAGGTCCCAACGCAGGGTACCTGGGTTCCATCCCCGGTCAGGGAACCAGATCCCACACACTGCAACCAAGAGTTTCCAGGTTGCACCCAAAAATCCTGAATGCAGCAATGAAGACACCCGGCATAGCCGAAGAACAAACACACATTTAAAAAATTGTTTTAAAAAACTCTACAGGACAAATTCAGAGATGGCCGTGACACAGTGGTCAGTGCCCAGGATGCTGTAAACTCCACCAGGACAGACTCTAGGAGGGCACAAAGGAAATACTCTCACCTCTCCTCTGAAGGAACTATCCAGTGTTCACCTTACAGGACAGAATTACCAAACAGTCACTGTTTTGCATTTCTCATGGAGGAAGTGGAAACATGAGCCCAGAGGTCATGAGGATAAAAGAGTTTCCTGTGTACCTTAGGAAATATTCCCTCAGTTTTGACATGTGTATTGACTGAAAAACAACACACAACTTAAAAGATGAGAAGTGTTTTATTCAGTGGACAAAACTGAGGGCTTAAGCTTGGGATACAGCATCTCAGATAACTCCTGAGAGTCTGCCTGTAAGGAGGCAAGGGAAGAGCCAGACAGGAGTTTTTTGCAACAAAAACCAGGGAGTCGGAAGCTCTAAAGATGACCGTAATTAAAGAAAGCCAGACATCCTGTGTTAATGACTTTAGCACCTTTCTACGTATGAAAGTGACAGTGTCAGTCACTCAGTCATGTCCAGCTCTTTGCGAACCCCATGGACTATAAGCCACCCCAGCTCCTCTGTCCATGGAATTCTCCAGGTAAGAATACTGGAGTGGGTTGTTGCCGTTCCCTTCTCCAGGGGATCTTCCTGACGTAGGGATCAAACCCGGGTTGCCTGCATTGCAGATGGATTCTTTACTACATGGGAAGATGTGAAAGTGAGGGTTCACTGAAATCATTCCTTTGCCATGCACCTCAGCTACAGGGGCCAGTATCCTATTCTTTCTCACCCCAAGTCTCCTTAGGGTACATTGCTGGAGAGTGGCTGCAGTAACTGAGGGCTTGGCAGTGGGCAGCCCTCATCCTTAATGTAAATTAACAACATCCTTAATTTACTGATACAGTAGGCAACACTTTTTTTTTCATTGATATGTGTAAATACCCAGTAGGAACAAGGAATCATTGTGCTATTTTATTCAAAGGAAAGCTTTTTTATCATTGTCCTCCCAAAGGCCATGCCAACATATTTTAGCTGCTCCTATTCATGGACAAAGAGAAGTCATCTCCAATGTCCGAGTGGGCAAGCAACCCTTTGAGATCACTTAACCAAGTGTGTTCAGACTTTAATCCTGTCTCATTAGTGCTCCAGTTATGAAAATAAGTGAGGCGAACCATCACGTTTCATAGAAAGACTAGGATACAATAGAATGGATCCAAGAGCCCCGCCACTGGAAGGGCAACACTGCCTCATGAAACTTTGTTTCAATTGTGTTTGTGTAGTGTGTGTATGATGGATAAGTATTTATCTACTTATGTTTGTTGCATGGTTTGAAAGAGTTTGAAAAAGACTGATCTGCAGGCTTTCTGCATCACTGAGTCTTAACTTTTGGAGGGAATTACAAAGCCTTTTGAGGATCCTATGAAAACAGTAGGCCTACTTTTCCAAAAATACACATAAAATTTTAGGTTGCAAGTTCAACGGTAAGCCTAGAATCATCGTAAAAAATTCCCCAAACAGGCTACACTTTTCTTTTTAGAGCTTAAGTCCAGAAAGGTTATTTTTCCCCATATAAGAAAAAGTTGAGAAAGGGACAAAGCATCTTTGCAGGGCCCTACCTCAGAGGTAAGAAGAAAATGTTTTCAATGTATGAAATGTAGTTTTACAGAAAATGATATTCTTCCTATTAATAAAACAGATAATTAAGGCTAAAACAATGAGTGTCTAGATAACGTTTTTGTTTGTTTGGTTTGGGTTTTTTGCCTTTCTTTTTCTATAGTTGTTTTTAATTGATTGATGACTGCTTTCCAATATTGGTTTGATTTCTGTCATACATCAACATGAATTAACTGTGGGTATACATATGTCCCCTCCCTCCTAAACCTTCCTGTTACCCTTAGATAATGTGTTAAATATAGCAGATGTTCAATACATATCTTTTAAGTCAAGATATGAATTTATTTTAGATCTGGAAATTAAAATTCCTTAGGCAAGATTTGGTAATATTAAAAAGAAAAAAAGGTAAGTAACATGAAGAGTGAGTACCTGTTTTGCAGTCCCTCACATGGGCCAGTTTCTCTCTGGTACAGACAGACAAATCCATGATGTCTCGTCTGACTTTCCCACCTCTTTCCTTGGAGGTACATCCAGAATCACTCGAAGATATACCACCTGCATCTAAAATATGAAGAAAATACCATAATATCTCATATTTCATGCTAGTGATATTGCTTACAACTATTATATAAAAAGTGCATCTAGAACCAAAACTCAGATTTTTGTGGTTTTTAATAAAACTGACCCATATTGCTGAAAACAATGGGGAATGTACATAAGTCTGCAGCCTAAAAATTGAAAATCGTGAAGGAAGCATGGTATGTTTTCTTAAAAATAACAGACCCTGGGTTAGTCCCACCTCATATAACATATGGGGCTGCTCTGATTCTCCTCTTGACTAAGGAGGAGGCTCTCTCTCCCTACATTCTGCTCCACGCCCACTGATGGAGGGTTGGTCTCCTTCCTGTAGCTCTTGTATAACACCTGAAGAATTACAAATTAAGATTGTCCACATCAGCTTCTGCACAGATTGAGGCTGAAAATCTCCTAACTTTCCCAACCACAGGAAGAGAAATGCCAGAGGCTGGCATCAGTTTTTATGCTAGATCATTCCTCTGAGAATGAAAGTCAGCACTTCACCTTGGGGCATGTCAGTGTTTTAGGATCTAGAAAACATGAAATTGAAATTTATTTCCAGATGAATATTTTCTTTGTTAAACGAGTATAGTGATGCTGATTTTGGATATAACTTTGACACTTTGAAGATAATATGAAAATATAAATTTTACATCACAAAATTATTACTACAAAGTAACATGACTATTAGTATACAAATCTCTTTCCTTTGATATAGTCATGATATGCAACTACCCCAAACGGCACTACCCACTCTCCCAAAACTGCTGTCCATACCCTTTTCAGCAGAGTCAGAGTCTTCCAGGAAAATAATTTATTTCATTTTTAAAAATTTGATTATTCTTGCTAATTATCCATATAACTTACTGTTCAAATAATGTCTGGTGGTTTCTAAAAATTCAGTCTACCATAGATGCTGGGAAAGACTGAAAGCAGGAGGAGATGGTTGGATGGCATCACCAACTCGATGGACATGAGTCTGAGCAAGCTCCGGGAGTTGGTGATGGACAGAGAAGCCTGGCATGCGGCAGTCCATGGGGTCACAAAGAGTTGGACACCACTGAGCGGCTGAATTGATAGAATGGTAGTTGCCAGAGTCTGGTGAAAATCGTTCAGTCGTGTCTGACTCTTTGCGACCCCATCAACTATACAGTCCCTGGAATTCTCCAGGCCAGAATACTGGAACGGGTAGCCTTTCCCTTCTCCAGGGAATCTTCCCAACCCAGGGATCAAACCCAGGTCTCCTGCATTGCAGGCGGATTCTTTACCAACTGAGCTGTCAGGGAAGACCACCAGAGTTTGGGGGGAGGGGCAAATGGAGAAATATTGTTAAATTCGCACAAAGTTTCAATTTTGCAAGAGCAGAAAGGTTCCAGAGATGGATAATGGCAATGGTTGCACAACAGTGTGAATATTGTTAATGCCACTGGACTGTGCACTTCAACATTGTTAAAACAGTCAATTTTACATTCCACATATTTTACCACAATTTTTAAAAGTAAAAATATTCAGCCTATCCTCAACGGATGAACAGTTTCCATCATTTGCTAGTCACAAGGATGTGCAGCAGATGTGGAAAGAAATTCTCAAAGAAAAGCTGGAATAACACTTGCATGATGGCAACGGGGCTGGAATTACGAGACCATAGATTTACATTGTCTAAGTCACTTGGTCTGCAGTACTCTATCACAGCGGCCCTGGGAAACTAGCACATTGGGCATGTCGACAAGTATCTTGAGGTCAAATCTGGATTTGCAGGGAAGAGGGCTACCATCAAATGGTGATGTCTACCACAGGTGGAAAAGGAAGACAGAATGGGAAATAGGCACGCCAGGTTTCTACCATCTCTACAAGGCAATAGTATTGACATTTGTATGTCATAAAGAATTTTTAAAGATTTTTTTTCAAATTTATTCAGTAAGAAACAGAAAGAAATCAGAAAAACTGGCATCCTAATGTCTAGGGGTTCCCAGCTGCCGAACACTATCAGGAAATTCAGTGGCAGACTCCGTGTTTGGAGGTCTCAAAGAAACACAACAAACACAGAGGGATGCTTCAAGGAAAGGAAGACAGGATGCTCAAGAAGTATGTCTGCTGCTCAAAGGCTTGGTCGAGTCACTCCTATTTCATTCAGATGGGATGGAACTGAATGGAACAGACAGAGCTGCACTTACATTTCTGTGAAATCCTGCTTGTTCTCACACAGTCACTGCTAGAGGCTGCTTCATTATCAATAAGCCCAATAGATGGAGGCTGAAATGAGTAAAGATCTTTGGTCAGTTAAGATATTAAGTCATAAACTAAAACCCTATCACGAGATGAGAATGAGAATGGCATCATGTCCTATGTCACCAGAGTTCCATGAGCTAGGAAAAGAAAATGTTTGCAGGTAAGATGCTTGAGAGAGGAGAAAAGACTGCCCATTTTAGAAAAGAAGATAAAGCAGAGCTACAGTTTTCCCCATTCTTTAATCTTTGATTTCAATGCTAACTGTGAGCCAGAGGCCTTTAGCCCCCAGAGGCAAAGGCGTGAGCCTTGCACCCAAAAGTGAAGTTGCTCAATCGTGTCTGACTCTTTGGGACCCCATGGACTGTAGCCTACCAGGCTCCTCTGTCCATGGGATTTTCCAGGCAGGAATATTGGAATGGGTTACATTTCCTTCTCCAAGAAGGTCATCAAATGGAAGGTGGTTCAGGTGGTCACAGGCTTCCTGGTCCTGCAATGCAGGAGACACAGGTTCGATCCCTGGAGAAGGAACTGGCAACACACTCCAGTGTTCTTGCCTGGAGAAATCCATGGACAGAGGAGCCTGCTGGGCTATAGTACATGGGATCGCACAGGGCTGGACACGACTGAAGCGACTAACACACACACACAGATAAGCAAAGACCCCACACTTCTGTAGCCCTCAGACATAAGGACTCATGTGAACAAGTTTGTAGCAAGAAAATAAACTGAGCCCAGAGGATCTGGGCCACCAGTCTGACGATGACACTCCTGAAAAAAACTGGTCCAAAACTAGTTCACAGAACAGATGAAGAGAACCATTAATATTTTCTCTTCACAGTAATTTTCTGTTGAAGAAGGTATAAATCTTAGTCTACTTAAAAAAAAAAGGGGAAAAATCAACAGAAGACCTCTTTATGAAAGTAAAGGCATAATAAGGACATACTACTCACATAGCACTTCTGGTCTGAGATGTTACTCCAAATACTAAGTTTTTGCTCAGTATTGCTCCAAATACTAAGTGTAACATCACTCAGAAACTGCAGATATGCTTCCCAGTTCAACCAAGCTGCGTAAGTTTAATAAGGAGCCCTATACACAGTGGCTGATTCTAAATTTCTTTTTTAACAAATTATATTATTTATTATTATTATTTTTACTTTACAATATTGTATTGGTTTTGCCATACATCAACGTGAATGCACCATGGGTGTACACGTGCTCCCAGTCCTGAACACCCCTCCCACCTCCTTCCCCGTACCATCCCTCTGGGTCATCCCAGTGCACCAGCCATTTGTGTTTGAAATTATTTCGTTTTTATATAAACTAGGGAGCTGGGTCATATTAAGTTACATACCAAATAATAGTACCTTTAAAGGTACAGTCTTTTTCACCAGGAGACTTGCAAACGAAAAAAGTAATTAAAACTCAGAAAATAGAAAAGAGTGATCCTCTCGCCTCCCACTTTCAGTCCTTTTCAGCGGCCAAAACATCTACATTAATATCTTACTCGGATAAGCTCCCCAACGGGAAATATATATACATATATATGAGAAACCCTGGAAAGACTCAAAGTTCAAAGAGAAGAGAAGAGAAGTTGCTGCTTTCTAGCAGAGAGAGAAAGAGATGCGCAGAGAAAGGTGGTGTCCACAGAGGAGCGGTAGGAGGGAGACAGCTCAGCTGGAGGCCCCCGGGCACGCCCCACCTCCGCGGCGCCGGGGCTGCGGGCCATGCCCCGCGCCCTCACGCGGGCGCGGCCGCTCATGTCCCCGCGGAGCCCAGAGGTAGCCAAGTCTCCGTGAGGGAGCTTCTTCACCGGCGTCCGGACCGCACAGCACCGACAGGGGCGGAGCGGGTGGATCTACGCAGAATCACAGCCGGGGCTCCCGCGTGGGTGGAGCCGGGCGCCCCGAGGGGGCGGGGGGAGCGCGTGGGCCGGAAGGGGTGGGAGACTGCAGCCAGACTTTTCTTTGCATCTGCCCCTCCTCAAATTTATCCAGCTTTCTAGTTTTTGCCCATCAGATGTGTATATAAGGTTGCATCACACTTTTTTGTCTGCTCACTTCTGTTCCTGGCTTCTGGATGTCTTTGAATATTTTATGTCAGTGTTGTTTCTGAGAAGTATCTGCTTAGCCTATTGGGGCATGGGGAGAATTCATTTAAAATTAAATTAATAGAAAAATGTGCAGGAATGCTTTAAAAAAAAAAAAGGGTAGCCATCTCTTCATCTATGTGATAGATGTGAGGGGTTTTCTGTTATTGTTCTGGGAATTGTCTGTTTATATCCTTGGCTGTTTTAAATTGTACTTCTCATGTTTTTCTTGTCATTTGAAAGACTTTTTTTCATAACATAGCAAATACCTACTCTTGATTTATCACTTGTTAATTTTAACTATGACGTTCTTTATCTAATCAAGTCTTAATTTCGATGTAGTCGAATCTAATGTTTTATTTTATTGTTTGTGCTTTTCAGGTTTTCTTGAAAGAAAATTTTCCCCGCCTTGAATTTACAAGGACTTCATAGGACATTGTATTTCCCTGGTAGCTCCTATGGTACAGGATCTGCCTGCAATGCAAGAGACCTGGGTTTGACCCCTGGGTTGGGAATATACCCTGGAGAAGGGAATGGCAACCCGCTCCACTATTCTTGCCTGGAAAATTCCAGGGACAGTCCATAGGGTTGCAAAGAGTTGGACATGACTGAGGGACTCACAAACACTTTCACTTCTTTCACTTTCATATGACATTTGTTAATTTTGTGTTTTCTAGTCACATAAGCTACCTTGTATCCTTTAAGAATTTATTTACGTTTATACATATAAATGATATGCATGATGTGAGGTAGGGATCTAACTTTATCTCATTATGGCAAGCTGTTTACCCCTAACATCATATGTTAAATTTATGTAATGGTTTCTGGAGGCACTGTCAAGAAATAGCAAATTCCCATATGTATCTGGATCTGATTTTGTGTCTTCCATTTCTAGTCTACTTATTTATGTCTGCTCAGAGAATCAATACTGTACCCCTTTAAAAGAATTTTAATGACTTTAGCATTTACTTATTTTTATTTTTTGGCCACACTGCATGGCATGTGGGATCTTAGGATCCCAGGGAGGGATCAACCTGCAGCCCCTGAGTGGAAGTACAGAGTCTTAACCACCAGACCACCAGGGAAATCCCAGGACTTTACGTCTTTTAATTACTGTTTCTTTACATTACTCCTAAAATCCGGTGGGGTTAGTCTTATTCTTTGATTTTTTTTTTTTTTGATTCTCTGATTTTTTTTTTTTGCAAACTATATTCTTCCATGTAAGTTTTAAAATAGGTTTGTCAAACTTCTTTAAAATTCCTGATTAATTTCCAGTGGGTATTGTATGGAATACATAAATTAGTTTGAGAACTGTCACTCTTATAGTGTTATATTTCTTCATTTATTCAAATGTTTTTTTATATCCTGTAATAGAATTTAACTTTTTTCATAAAAGCCTTGTATATTATTTAATTTATGGAAACATAGTTTTATTAGTAGTTTGAAGCATATCTTTTTTCATTATGTTTTCTAATTGGTTATTATTAATATAGATACAAGATATTGATTTTTGTAAGTTAATATTGTTTACCTGATTTGCTGAACTCCTTAGTTTATATAGCTTGTCCTTTGATTTCATTAAGCTCGCATTTAGATCATCATGTCATCTATGAATAATAGTAATTTTATCGCATCCTTCTTATTCTTATTTCTTTTACTTGTCTTATCATGTTGGTCAAGTTTTCCTGTATAGTTTTGAAAGTGACTGTGATAGCTGATATTGTTTTCTTCCTGACTTTAAGGAGACTGTCTCTGAAATGTTTCCGTTCTGAGCTTGCCATAAATATCAGGTTTATAATCTTTCACATTTTAAGGAAGCTCCTCTCTAATCCTAATTTTCACAGATTACTTTAATCATGAATATGTGTAGAACTTTATTAAATACATCTATGGATGAATTGAAAGCTTGTGCAGAGGTTATAGACTGCTTATTGTATAGATGGTTTATTGAAGTTATTTATTTATATATTTCACATCAGAATATTATTTTATTAAGTTGTCTTGGGAAACCATTAGCCCTGAGGGCTGGGAGTGCAAGAGGTATAGTAGCCTTGGACAGAGATGACCAGTCTGGTCTTGGCTTAGTGAAGCCACTGTAATAAATATGTTTCTCTGAAAATGAATGAGTCTGAAAGTTGTGAATGATCATGAACTGCATGTTAAAAAAATAAGGCAGATGGAGAACAGAATCTGGACAAGGAATCTACTTTTGAAAAATCTGAGCTTTGTTGTGAATATAAAAGGAATCTTTAATGTTTTCCAAATTGACCACCTCAAATAAATTTGACTTGTATTGATGTGAGAACACTAACAGTGACAAGAAACGCTGAGAGCACCACAGACAACTTCAAACAGTCAAATCCTTTCAACTTTCCAAATAGTAACTCATTATGAAATCAGAAATATCGATTATTTCCAATCATCATCTGCATTTTCAACTCTCTACTATAATTATTATAATAACTGACATACAAATTCACACTGTGACCTCCACATATGATTTTTAAAGGCACTTGTGTATTCCCTGTAACAGGGAATTCACAGCGTGGGTGCAAGCACATATGGGCTTTAGAGTCCTAAAGATCAGCATTTATATCTTAACTCCATCAACCCACTAGCTTTCTGTCTCAAGAACATGTACTTAATCTCATTTAGCCTCAGTTTCTTCAGCTATAAAATGGAGATAAAGGTATGCCAGGATTTCTCAACCCTGGCACTATTCACATTTTGGCCCAGATAACGCATTGTTTGGGGGAAGGGGGACCTGTCCTATACATTATAGGATATTTAGTAGTAATCTTGGCCTCTGCTCACTAGACACCAGTATCTCTTGTCATTTGAGAACCAAAAATGTCCGTAGACGCTGACAAATGTCTTCTGCAGGGTAAATTGCCCTAGATTAAGAACCACTGCGGGTTCCCTGGTGGCCCAGTGGTTATGAGTCAACTTGCTAATGCAAGGGACATGGATTTGATTCCTAGTCCAGGAAGATCACATATGCTTCGGGCCAACTTAGCCCACGTGCCACAACTACTGAGCCGCCTCTCTAGAGCTGATGTTCTAGAACAAGAGAAGCCACTGAAGTAAGAATTCTGAGCCCTGCAACCAGAGAGTAGCACCCACTCATCAAAACTAGAGAAAATCTCACGCATAGCAATGAAGACCCAGAGCAACGCCCCCCCACTCCTGCAAAAAAGACTTTGCCTTCCAGTGCACACGGTGTGGGTTCAATCCCTGGTCAGAGAACTAAGATTTCACATACCTCACAGCTGAAAAACGAAAACCTAAAACAGAAGCATTACTGTAAAAAATTCAGTAAAGACTTTAAAAATGGTCCACATCAAAAAAAAAAAANAAAAACTTAAAAAAAAAAAACACAAAAAAATGAAGGCCCACCAAGATATGGCTACCTCTCAAGGTTGTTTTGACTGTTTTGAGGATTAAATGAAATAATAATAATGACACAGTGTAGTCTGTGGCATGTAATAAACACTGAAGTTCCAGTACTTTGACCACTAGATGCAGCGTCAACTCATTGGAAAAGACCCTGATGCTGGGAAAGATTGAAGGCAGGAGGAGAAGGGGACGACAGAGGATGAGATGGTTGGATGGCATGACCGACTTGATGCACAGGAGTTTGAGCAAGCTCCAGGAGATGGTAAAGGACAGGGAAATCTGGCGTGCTGCAGTCCATGGGGTCACAAAGAGTCACACACGACTGAGCAACTGAACAACAATAACAAATTGTATAATTACTTATTGTTGATACCAGAGAGTAGGTTCTTGTATCATGGCATAAAGAATTCAAAGATAAGAGAAGGAGGTCCAGAAAACAAAATGAGGGTTTATATAGGTGATATGCTCTTAGGGGAAAGCAGGCAGACACAGGTGAGTGGCTGTCCTGAGCTCCTTTGGCAGGTTGATTATGTGGAATGTAGAAATGAAGACGTAGAATATTCACTGGGGAGGGAAGGTTTTGGGAGTCATGTTCCCTGATTTTCATCCCAGCTCCACCTTCCTGAGAGGTGCAGGAATTTTTGTTCTTATCTAGTCTTGATTGGAATTGTCATGGTGTCTAGAGATTCCTGCTCTTCTTTGTCCGCCCAAGGATCCCCATTGACCCCCATTGTTTGCAAGGCATGTGGGTTCTTGCCATTTGGCCCATGTCCCCTTTCTCTGCTCATGTCTAGCTAACTACCACCGTTGACATTATTATCATAAGCATGTATGAGGAACACATTTTACAAAAGTTCACTTAATATAATTTTTGCCATGTTTCATATTTGTGTCAAGTCTGTTCGTGAGCACATACTGGCTCATAATGTTCCTAGTGCTGGACAAGTCTTATCTTGTGCCACCCCTCACATTCTCTTCTGCCCACCTTTTAGCTCCAGCCCTTGCTGTGGTGATCAGCTGCACACAGTGTAACCTCAGCTGCACCATACCTCTCTCTCTCCCCAGCTACTCTCTTCCCTGCTACTGCAGGATACCCACAGGAACTCGCTCAGCCATTCCAGCAGACGAGCAAACCTGGAAGTGTGAAGAAGTTCACATCTCATATCATACTTGGCCAGTGTGTCATGGGAAATGATGGGTAAATACTCCCTTCTCCATCCATTGGGCAGACTGTTTTGTGGTGCCTTCTATGGCTTCACAGAAGGTTCGAGTGGGGTCAAGTATCAAATGTCACAGTGGTGGCCACCTGGTAATTCACTCTTATGTGGACTCCATCCTCCCTTGTTTCACTCTTCCTTCTCCCTCTCTACGGTGTCTTGCAATCGCTTCCCTAAACAGACTACTTGCATGCAAACCCTTATCTCAGGTTCTATTTTGGACGGAACCTAGTGTCAACTGAAACAAAAAAAGTACAGTTTTTAACAGCTGAGAATTTGTTTTATATAGCGGTCTTTCTGCAGACTTCAGGCCTGAGAGGCAGTCTCTCAGCTCAGAGGGACTGCTCCTAAGAGAAGAGGTATTAAGAGTCTGTTCAGTTCAGTTCAGTCGCTCAGTTGTTTCTGACTTTTTGTGACCCCATGGACTGCAGCACGCCAGGCTTCCCTGTCCATCACCAACTCTCAGAGCTTGCGCAAACTCATGTCTGGGTCGGTGATGCCATCCAACCATCTCATCCTCTGTCGTCATCTTCTCCTTCTCCTTCAGTCTTTCCCAGCATTAGGGTCTTCACCTCAGGTAGCCAAAGTATTGGAATTTCAGCTTCAGCATCAGTCTTTCCAATGAATATTCAGGAGTGATTTCCTTTAGGATTGACTGGTTTGATCTCTTTGCAGTCCAAGGGACTCCCAAGAGTCTTCTCCAATACCACAGCTCAAAAGCATCAATTCTTTGGCACTCAGCTTTCTTTATGGTCCAACTCTCACATCCATATATGACTACTGGAAAAACCATAGCTTTGACTAGATGGACCTTTGTCAGCAAAGTAATGTCTCTGCTTTTTAATGTGCTGTCTATGTTCATAGCTTTTCTTCCAAGGAGCAAATGTCTTTTAATTTCATGGCTGCAGTCACCAGCTACAGTGATTTTGGAGCCCAAAACAATAAAATCTCTCACTGTTTCCATTGTTTCCCATCCGTTTGCCATGAAGTGATGGGACCAGATGCCATGATCTTAGTCTTTTGAATGTTGAATTTTAAGCCAGCTTTTTCACTCTCCTCTTTCACTTTCATCAAGAGTCTCTTCAGTTCCACTTTGCTTTCTGCCATAAGGGTTGTGTCATCTACATATCTGAGATTATTGGTATTTCTCCCAGCAATCTTGATTCCAGCTTGTGCTTCATCCAGCCCAGCATTTTGCATGTACTCTGCATATAAGTTAAATAAGCAGGTTGACAACATGACTTGACGTACTCCTTTCCCAATTTGAAACCAGTCTGTTGTTCCATGTCCAGTTCTAACTGCTGCTTCTTGACCTCCATTCAGAATTCTCAGGAGGCAGGTCACGTGGTCTGGTATTCTCATCTCTTGAAGAATTTTCCAGTTTGTTGTGAGCCACATAGACAAAGGCGTTGGCGCAGTCAATAAAGCAAAAGTAGATATTTTTCTAGAACCCTCTTGCTTTATCTATGAGCTTTCTCAAGAGTCTGTGTTCACTGAAACTACTCCTTTGATATGCCCCTTAACTATTTAGGGCCACTATCCTGTTCTTTGGGCCTCACTGGTGGCTCAGACAGTAAAGAATCCACTTGGGATGCAGGAGATCCAGATTCCATCCCTAGGTTGAGAAGATCCCCTGGAGAAGGGAATGGCTATGCACTCCAGTATCCTTGACTGGAAAATCCCTTGGACAGAGGAGCCTGGCAGACTGCATGGGATTGCAAAGAGTTGGACACGACTGAGCAAGGAATACACATGCTGACTTCATGGCTGTAACATTCTATGTTTACTGATATATCAGGCAACATTTTTTTCTCTTTCTCTTTTTTTAGGCAACATTTTTCATTCAAACTAGGCTAGCCTCATTCAGAAAGCAAATGTAGTGTTTATTCATTTAAAACATGTTTCATGCACACTCTGGACACAACCACTGGTATCTGAATTTTATCCTGCAAGTCAGTTGTAAAGTTTTTCAGTTATTTTTCAGTTTTTCAGCTATTCATCCCAGTAGTTGTAGCTTTAATTTTTGAAATGATTTTTATTAGGAAAACCCTGCAAACAATGACAACCTACTAGTACAGATACGTGGTTGAATACCTGTGAAATTAGTGTATTCGTGGTGGTGTCTTCTTTGGACCTTATTTCAACACTTTAAAATTAACACTGGACTAATTTTAAACAGTCTCATTTTTTAACTTCTTATTTTTAAATGTATTACATTTACAGAAAAGTTGCAAGACTAGCTCAAAGAACATTTCACCAAGATTCACCAGTTAATATTTTGACATATTTGTTTTATTCTTTTATTTTCGTATTGAAGCTAAATCTGGCCTCTGTGCCCCAAGGTCCAATTAAATCTTAGAGGCAGAGTTTTAGGTGAAGTTCCAAACTAAAAGAATAGGTTTAGTGCTTGGTCAGGCAAAGAGAGTCACAGTGAGCTAATGCCCTCAAAACTGTGAGTCCCCCCAACTTGGAGGGGATAGTGAGAAGTTTCACAGTAAAGGCTCAAAGAGAGTGTGATCAGTTGATGGACATTCTTCTGATTGATTGGCGGTGAGCTAAGTGAGAATCAGCATCATTAACCTTCTGATTCCAACCAGTCTGGGGTCTGTGGCATACCGGCCTCAGCCATTAATTTTTTCCACCTAGTAGGGATTTCAGTATCTGCAAGACAGCTCAAAAATTCTTGTTGCGTGAATCCCTTGATGGGGAGCCAGGACCTTGTCCCAAGGCTGCAATATTGTTTCACTTGACTTTGTTTCTCCTTTGTCTCACATCCCCTCTTCTTCCCTAATTTACAACTTCTTCTGTCTAACCATTGGAACTCAGGAAAGGTCATGCCTAATGAAGACTATTTCCTGTAATCAAAGAAATGGGGGAATACAGAAAAGCTTTGTGCCCAGGAGCCCCATAGGGCCCTGCTCATTATCAGTGTGTGTGTGTGTGTGTGTGTGTATGTGTGTGTGTTGCTGACCCATTTACAAAGTAGCTGTAGACATTACACCCTTTGTCCCCTTAATATTAGTGTGCATTTGTTAAGAATAACAATATCTTCCAATTTTCTTGTATAACTACCAATCCAATCCCCAAATGTAACATGGATAAAATACTGTTGTCCAAGTATTATCAATACTTAATTTAGACAATGTTCCCCAAATGTTCTTTAAAACTTTTTTTTTTTTTTTTTCCGCTTCTCCGGAGTACGGTTAGGTCAGGGTAACACAATGCATTTGGTTGTTATGCCTCAGCCTTTTCCTTTTATTGTCATTTTTTAACCACCCCATGTGGCGTGTGGGATCTTAGTTCCCCAACCAGGGATTGAACCCACCCTTGTCCCTTGTATTGGAAACATGAAGTCTTAGCCACTGGACCACCAGGGAAGTCCCTGTCTCAGTCTTTTATTTGTGACGTGAACTGCCTCTCTCTCTCTCTCTCTCTCTCTC
>SJYQ01001605.1:497688-512372 GCA_006410935.1 Redunca redunca | reverse complement strand
AATATACTTGACATGCAACACTGTGTATATTTAAGTCTTCCCAGATGGATCAGTGGTAAAGAATACACTTGTCAATTCAGGAGATGAAAGAGATGTAGGTTCTATTCCTGGGTTGGGAAGACCGCTGGAGGAGGAAATAGCAATCCACTCCAGTATTCTTGCCTAGAAAATTCCATGGACAGAGGAGCCTGGCAGGCTACAGTCCATGGGGTCTCGAAGAGTTGGACATGACTGAGCAACTAGCACTACTACTATTGCACATGCAGTACACCTTTTGTATCTGTACACTCATTGATTGGCTAGTAGACTATTTCCATGTCTTGGCTATTGTGAATAATATTGCAATAAATGTAGGGATGCATATATATATCTTTGATATCTTGGGTGTTTTTTTTTTTAATTTCCTTTGTGTATATAACCAGAAATGGAATTGCTAAATTACGTGATAGGTCTCAAAGTCAACATAATGATCTCTCTTTGTTTCCAAGGCAAACCATTCAATATCATGGTAATCCAAGTCTATGCCCCGACCAGTAATGCTGAAAGCTGAAGTTGAACGGTTCTATGAAGATCTACAAGACCTTCTAGAACTAACACCCCAAAACATGTCCTTTTCATTATTGGGGACTGGAATGCAAAAGTAAGAAGTCAACAAACACCTGGAGTAACAGGCAAATTTGGCTTGGAATACGGAATGAAGCAGGGTAAAGGCTAATTGAGTTCTGCCAAGAGAATGCCCTGGTCATAGCAAACACCCTCTTCCAACAACACAAGAGAAGACTCTACACATGGACATCACCAGATGGCCAACACCGAAATCAGACTGATTATTCTTTGCAGCCGAAGATGAAGAAACTCTATACAGTCAGCAAAAACAAGCCCGGGAGCTGACTGTGGCTCAGATCATGAACTCCTTATTGCCAAATTCAGACTGAATTTGAAGAAAATAGGGAAAACCACTAGACCATTCAGGTATGACCTAAATCAAATCTTTTATGACTATACAGTGGAAGTGAGAAATAGATTTAAGGGACTAGATCTGATAGACAGAATGCCTGATGAATTATGGACAGAGGTTCATTACATTGTACAGGAGATAGGAATCAACACCATCCCCAAGAAAAAGAAACGCAAAAAAGCAAAATGGCTGTCTGAGAAGGCCTTACAAATAGCTATGAAAAGAAGAGAAGTGAAAAGCAAAGGAGAAAAGGAAAGATATACCCATTTGAATGCAGAGTTCCAAAGAATAGCAAGGAGAGATAAGAAAGCCTTCTTCAGCGATCAATGCAAAGAAATAGAGGAAAACAACAGAATAGGAAAGACTAGAGATCTCTTCAAGAAAATTAGAAATACCAAGGGAACATTTCATCCAAAGATGGGCTTGATAAAGGACAGAAATGGTAGGGACCTGACAGAAGCAGAAGATATTAAGAAGAGGTGGCAAGAATACACAAAAGAACTGTACAAAAAAGATCTTCAGGACCCAGATAATCACAATGGTGTGATCACTCACCTGGAATGTGAAGTCAAGTGGGTCTTAGGAAGCATCACTATGAACAAAGCTAGTGGAGGTGATGGAATTCCAGTTGAGCTATTTCGAAGCCTAAAAGATGATGCTATGAAGGTGCTGCACTCAATATGCCAGCAAATTTGAAAAACTCATTAGTGGCCACAGGACTGGAAAAGGTCAGTTTTCATTCCTATCCCAAAGAAAGGCAATGCCAAAGAATGCTCAAACTACCGCACAGTTGCACTCGTCTCACACGCTAGTAAAGTAATGCTCAAAATTCTCCAAGCCAGGCTTCAGCAATACATGAACCGTAAACTTCCAGATGTTCAGGCTGGTTTTAGAAAAGGCAGAGGAACCAGAGGTCAAATTGCCAACATCCGCTGGATCATTGAAAAAGCAGGAGAGTTCCAGAAAAATATCTATTTCTGCTTTATTGACTATGCCAAAGCCTTTGTGTGGATCACAATAAACTGTGGAGAATTCTGAAAGAGATGGGAATACCAGACCACCTGACCTGCCTCTTGAGAAGCCTGTATGCAGGTCAGGAAGCAACAGTTAGAACTGGACATGGAACAACAGACTGGTTCCTAATAGGAAAAGGAGTATGTCAAGGCTGTATATTGTCACCTTGCTTATTTAACTTATATGCAGAGTATATCATGAGAAACGCTGGGCTGGAAGAAGCACAAGCTGGAATCAAGATGCCAGGAGAAATATCAATAACCTCAGATATGCAGATGACATCACACTTATGAGAGAAAGTGAAGAACTAAAGGGCCTCTTGGTGAAAGTGAAAGAGGAGAGTGAAAAAGATGGTTTAAAGCTCAACATTCAGAAAACTAAGATCCGGTCCCATCATTTCATGGCAAATAAATGGGGAAACAACAGCTGACTTAATTTTTCTGGGCTCCCAAATCACTGCAGATGGTAATTGCAGCCATGAAATTAAAAGACGCTTACTCCTTGGAAGGAAAGTTACAACCAACCTAGACAGCATATTAAAAAGCAGAGACATCACTTTGTCAACAAAGGTCCATCTAGTCAAGCCTATGGTTTTTCCAGTGGTCATGTATGGATGTAAGAGTTAGACTATAAAGAAAGCTGAGCACTGAAAAATTACTGATTTTGAACTGTGGTGTTGGAGAAGACTCTTGAGAGTGCCTTGGACTGCAAGGAGATCCAACCAGTCCATCCTAAAGGGGATCAGTCCTGGATGTTCAATGGAAGGACTGATGCTGAAGCTGAAACTCCAATACTTTGGCCACCTGCTGCAAAGAGCTGACTCATTGGAAAAGACCCTGATGCTGGGAAAGATTGAGGGCAGGAGGAGAAGGGGATGACAGAGGATGAGATGGTTGGATGGCATCATCGACTCAATGGACATGGGTTTGGATGGACTCCGGGAGTTGGTGATGGACAGGGAGGCCTGGCGTGCTGCAATTCATGGGGTCACAAAGAGTCGGACATGACTGAGCGACTGAACTGAACTGTGATCGGTTATTTTCAATTCTTTTAGGAACTTCATATTGCTTTGCATAGTGACTGAACCAGTTTAAGTTTACACCAACACTGTGCAAGCATTTCTTTTTCTCCATAGCTTCACCAGCATTTGTTGTCTCTTATATCCTTGATGATAGCCATTTTAACAGGTGTAAAGTGATATCTCCTTGTGGTTTTGATTTTCATTTCCCTGATGATTTATGGTGCTGAGCATTTTTTTATGTACCCATTGACTATTTGGGTGTCTTGTTTGGAAAAATGTCCTCTACCCATTTTGAAATCAGATTGTTTGCTTTTTTTATTATTGAATTGTATGAGTTTTAATATACTTGAATATTGACTCCTTATCTGAATATGCTTTGCAAAAAATCTTTTCCCATGGATGCCTTTTAAGTTTGTTAATTATTTCTTTTGCTATGCAAAATGTTTTAAGCTTGATGTAGTCCCATATGCTTTTGGACCAGTACTATGGCTTGATAATTTTGTTTGAAATCAGGAAGTGTGATATCTGGTTTTGTTTCCACCAGAGTGCTTCAGTTATTCAAGGTCTTTTGTAGTTCCATACAAATTTTAGGATTGCTTTTTCTATCTTTCTGATAAATACCACTGGTATTTTGATGGAGATTGTGTTGAATGTATAGATGCGCTGCTAAGTCATCTCAGTTGTGTCCAGCTCTTTGTGACCCTCTGGACTGTAGCCCACGGGCTACATGTCCGTGAGGTTCTTCAGGCAAGAATATCAGAGTGAGGTGCCATTTCCTACTCCAGAATCTATAGATAGCTCTGAGAAATATGGACATTTTAACAGTTTTAATTCTTCTGATCCATGAACACAGAATGTTTTCCATCTGTGTCTTCTTCAGTTTTTTCAGCAAAGTCTAGGCACTCAGCCATCCAACCATCTCATCCTCTATTGTCCCCCTCTCCTTCAATCATTCTTAGCATCAGGGTCTTTTCTGAGGAGTCAGTTCTTCACATCAGGTGGCCAAAGTATTGGCGTTTCAGCTTCAGTATCAGTCCTTCCATGAATATTCAGGATTGATTTCCTTTAGGATGGACTGGTTGGATCTCCTTGCAGTCCAAGGGACTCTCTAGAGTCTTCTCCAACATCACAGTTCAAAAACATCAGTTCTTCAGCGCTCAGCTTTCTTTATAGTCCAACTCTCACATCCGTACATGACCACTGGTAAAACTATAGCTTTGACTAAACAAAACTTTGTCAGCAAAGTAATGTCTTTGCTTTTTAATATGCTGTCTAGGTTGGTCACAACTTTTCTTCAAAGAAGCAAGGGTCTTTTAATTTTATGGTAGCAGTCACCATCTGCAGTGATTTTGAAGCCCCCCCAAATAAAAGTATGTCACTGTTTCCACTGTTTCTTCATCTATTTGCCATGAAGTGATGGGACCAGATGCCATGATCTTCGTTTTTTGAATGTTGAGTTTTAAGCCAACATTTTCACTCTCCTCTTTCACTTTCATCAAGAGGCTCTTTAGTTATTCTTTGCTTTCTGCCATAAGGGTGAAAGTGAAGTGAAAGTGAAAGTGAAGTCGTGTCCAACTTTTGCGACCCCATGGACTGTAGCCTACCAGGCTCCTCCCTCCATGGGATTCTCCAGGCAAGAGTACTGGAGTGGGTTGCCATTTCCTTCTCTAGGAGATCTTCCTGACCTAGGGATCAAACCCAGGTCTCCTGCATTCCAGGCAGACACTTTAACCTCTGAGCCACCAGGGAAGCCCACAAGACGATATCATCTGCATATCTGAGGTTATTGATATTTCTCCCGGCAATCTTGATTCCAGCTTGTGGTTCATTCAGCCTGGCATTTTGTATGATATACTCTAAGTGGGGTGACAGTATACAACCTTGACATACCTCTTTTCCTATTTGGAACCCATCTGTTTTTCCATGTCCAGTTCTAACTGTTGCTTTCTGAGCTGCATACAGATTTCTCAAGAGGCAGGTTAGGTGGTCTGGTATTCCCATCTCTTTCAAAATTTTCCACAGTTTTTTTGTGATGCACACAGTCAAAGCCTTTGGCATAGTCAATAAAGGAGAGATAGATGTTTTTCTGGAACGCTCTTGGTTTTTCAATGATCCAGCGGATGTTGGCAATTTGATCTCTGGTTCCTCTGCCTTTTCTAAAACCAGACTGAACATCTGAAAGTTCATGATTCACGTTTTGTTGAAGCCTGGTTTGGAGAATTTTGAGCATTACTTTACCAGTATGTGAGATGAGTGCAATTGTGAGGCAGTTTGAGCATTCTTTGGCATTGCCTTTCTTTGGGATTGGAATGAAAACTGACCTTTTCCAGTCCCGTGGCCACTGCTGAGTTTTCCAAATTTGCTGGCATATTAAGTGCAGCACTTTCACAGCATCATATTTTAGGATTTGAAGTAGCTCAACTGGAATTCCATTACCTCCACTAGCTTTGTTCATAGTGATGCTTCCTAAGGCCCACTTGACTTTGCATTCCAGGATGTCTGGTTCTAAGTGAGTGATCACACCATCGTGATCATCTGGGCTATGAACATATCCCTCCCTTCTGAACCGCCCTCACATCTCACTCCCCATCCCACCCCTCTAGTTTGATACAGAGCCTGTGTTTGAGTTTCCTTAGCGATACAGCAAATTCCTGTTGGCTATCTGTTTTACATATATATGATAATGTAAGTTTCCATGTTACTCTTTCCATACATCTCACCCTCTCCTCCCTCTCTCTATCTCCATATGTCTATTCTCTATGTCTGTTTTTGCATTGTTGCCCTGTAAATAAATTCTTCAGTACCATTTTTCTAGATTCTGCATATATACATTAAAATACAGTATTTATCTTTCTCTTTCTGACTAACTTCACTCTGTATCATAGGTTCTAGATTCATCTACCTCCTGAGAACTGACTCAAATGCATTCTGTTTTATGGCTGAGTAATATTCCATTGTTTATATGTACCGAAACTTCTTTATTCATTCATCTGTCAATGGATATCTAGGTTGTTTCCATGTACTAGCTATTGTAAATAGTGCTGCAATGAACAATGGGATACATGTGTCTCTTTCAATTTTGGTTTCCTCAGGGTATATGTCTAGGAGTGGGATTGCTGGGTCATCAGTTCAGTTCAGTCACTCAGTCATGTCTGACTCTTGGCAACTTCATGGACTGCAGCATGCCAGGCCTCCCTGTCCATCACTAACTCCCGGAGTTTACCCAAACTCATGTCCATTCAGTCAGTGATATCCAATCATCTCATCCTCTGTCGATCCCTTCTCTTCCTGCCTTCAGTCTTTCACAGCATCAGGGTCTTTTCAAATGAGTCAACTCTTCGCATCAGGTGGCCAAAGTATTGGCGTTTCAGCTTCAACATCAGTCCTTCCAATGAATATTCAGGACTGATTTCCTTTAGGATGGACTGGTTGGATCTCCTTGCAGTCCAAGGGACNCCATGAAGTGATGGGACTGGATGCCATGATCTTAGTTTTCTGAATGTTGAGCTTTAAGCCAACTTTTTCACTCTCCACTTTCACTTTCATCAAGAGGCTCTTTAGGTCTTCTTCACTTTCTTCCATCAGGGTGGTGTCATCTGCATATCTGAAGTTATTGATATTTCTCCCAGCAATCTTGATTCCAGCTTGTGCTTCATCCAGCCCAGTGTTCTCATGATGTACTCTGCATATAAGTTAAATAAGCAGGGTGACAATATACAAACTGGACATATTCCTTTTCCTGTTTGGAACCCATCTATTTTTCCATGTCCAGTTCTAACTGTTGCTTTCTGACCTGCATATAGGTTTCTCAAGAGCAGGTCAGGTGGTCTGGTATTCCCATCTCTTTCAGAATTTTCCAGTTTATTGTGATCCACACAGTCAAAGGCTTTCACATAATCAATAAAGCAGAAATAGATGTTTTTCTGGAACTCTCTTGGTTTTTCAATGATCCAACAGATGTTAGCAATTTGATCTCTGGTTCCTCTGCCTTTTCTAAAACCAGATTGAACATCTGGAAGTTCATGGTTCATGTATTGTTGAAGCCTGGCTTGAAGAATTTTGAACATTACTGGTGTGTGAGATGAGTTCAATTGTGCGGTAGTTTGAGCATTCTTTAGCATTCCCTTTCTTAGGGATTGGAATGAAAAGTGACTTTTTCCAGTCCTGCTGGGTCATATGGTGGTTTTATTCCTAGTTTTTTTAAAGGAATCTCCATACCGTCTTCCATAATGGCTGTATCAACTTACATTTCCACCAACAGCGCAAGACTGTTCCCTTTTCTCCACACCCTCTCCAGCATTTATTGTCTGTAGACTTTTTGATGAGGGCCATTCTGACCAGTGTGAGGTGACATCTCATTATAGTTTTGATTTGCATTTCTCTGATAATGAGTGATGTTGAACATCTTTTCATGTATTTGTTAGCCATCTGTATGTCTTCTTTGAAGAAAGTCTGTTTAGGTTTTTTTCTCACTTTTTGATTGGGTCGTTTGTTTTTCTGGTATTGAGTTGTATGAGCTGCTTGTATATTTTGGAAATTAATCCTTTGTCAGTTGTTTCATTTGCTATTATTTTTTCCCATTCTGAGGGTTGTTTTTTCAGCTTGCATATAGTTTCCTTTGCTGTGCAAAAGCTTTTAAGTTTAATCAGTTCCCACTTATTTACTTTTGTTTTTAATTTCATTACTCTAGGAAGTCGGTCATAGAGGATCTTGCTTTGATTTATGTCATCAAGTGTTCTGCCTATGTTTTCCTCTAAGAGTTTTATAGTTTCTGGTCTTATATTTATGTTTTTAATCCATTTTGAGTTTATCTTTATGTATGGTGTTGGGAAGTGTTCTAATTTCATTCTTTTACATGTAGCTATCCAGTTTTCCCAGAACCATTTATTGAAGAGTCTGTCTTTGCCCCATTATATATTCTTGCCTCCTTTGTCAAAAATAAGGTACATGGGTGTATGGGTTTATTTTTGGGCTTTCTATCTTGTTCCATTGATCTATATTTCTGGTTGTTTTTCTTTTTGCCTGTACCATACTGTCTTGATGACTATAGCTTTGTAGTATAATCTGAAGTCAGGGAGATTGATTTCTTCAGTTCTATTCTTCTTACTCAAGACTGCTTTGGCTATTCAGAGTCTTTTGTGTTTCCATATGAATTGTGGAATTTTTTGTTCTAGTTCTGTGAAAAATGCCACTGGTAATTTGATAGGGATCACATTAAATCTGTAGATTGCGTTTGGTAGCATGGTCATTTTCAAAATGTTGATTCTTCCTACCCAATATGGAATATCTCTCCATCTGTTTATATTGTCTTTGATTTCTTTCATTAGTGCCTTACAATTTTCTGTGTACAGTTCTTTTGTTTCCTTAGGTAGGTTTATTCCTAGATATTTAATTCTTTTTGTTGCAGTGGTGAAAGGGATTGATTCCTTTATTTCTCTTTCTGATTTTTCATTGTTAGTATATAGAAATGCAAGTGATTTATGTGTATTGATTTTGTATCCTGTTACTTTGCTAAATACACTGATTAGCTCTAGTAATTTTCTGATACTATCTTTAGGGTTTCTATGTCCAGTATCATGTCATCTGCAAACAGTGAGAGTTTTACTGTTTGGCCTCTTTGCCCAGTCTTTCTCTGTAGCTCTGCCCATTCAGGCACTTAGAGGGCTCCTTTGCCTGGGATCTTTCTCTGCTGTTTGGTGCATCAGGCACATAGAGGGGCCCCCCGGCTAGGATCCTACTCTGTAAAGAGCATCAGGCATTTGATGGGCCAGCCTCTCTGTTGTTCAGCTGCTGGTGTGTGGGGAGAGAGAGGCTATGGTGATGGCTCCACCCCCTACGTGTGACAGCAGTATCACCTTGCTTCCATGGCTGCCTGCCTTTCCTCCACTGCCATTTCCCACCACAGTCTCCTTCCTCACATCCCCTTGATCCATCTTTTCACAGTCAACAGCAGCCCTTGCCTTGGGTTTCCTCTAGAATCCCTAAACTCCAGATCCTAGCCACTATGCCTTTCAGGGGACCTGCGTCCCTGTCCAGGGTGTGTATGGCTGCAAAAAGGACTGTCTGATTCTCTTTCCATTTATGCTGCCACAGATCAGCTGTTTCACTCTCAGCCTTAAATGTTTCTCCTCTGACTCAGACAATTGCCCTGATGTGGGGATTGGACCCCTGCTTCAGTTCCCCCACCCACCGAGGGCAGGTCCAGTCCTACTAACACTCCTGTTTTACCCCTTGTTCCTTTGTCCTACTGAGTTTTGCGTGCTTCTATATATTCTTTGCCACTCTCAGCTGGTGTTCTGCATGCACTTCTGTGTCTGAAGGTGTATTCCTGAAGTATCTGTGGAGAGAGATGTACTCCACATCCACCTACTCCTCCACCATCTTGTTCTCCCTTTCTCTCCTTGTTATTTTTTGGAACTCTGCATTCTGATGGGTATATCTTTCCTTTCCTCCTTTGCCTTTAGCTTCTCTTCTTTTCTCAGCTATTTGTAAGGCCTCTTCAGACAACCATTTTCCTTTTTGCATTTCTTTTTCCTGGGAATGGTCTTGATCACTGTCTCTTGTACACTGTCACAAACCTCCATTCCATAGTTCTTTAGGCACTCTGTCTATCAGATCTAATCCCTGGAGTCTATTTGTCATGTCCACTGTGCAATTGCAAAGGATCTGATTTAGGTCATACCTAAATGGTTTGGTAGTTTTCCCTAGTTTATGCAATTTAAGTCTGAATTTGGCAATAAAGAGTCATAAACTGAGCAACAGTCAGCTCCCTGTCTTGTTTTTGCTGACTGTGTAGAGCTTCTCCATCTTTGTCTGCAAAGAGTATAATCAATCTGATTTCAATATTGACCATCTGGTGATGTCTGTGTGTAGAGTCTTCTCTTGTGCTGTTTGAAGAAGGTGTTTGCTATGACCATTGCGTTCTCTTGGCAAAACTCTGTTAGCCTTTGCCCTTCTTCATTTTGTACTCCAAGGCCAAATTTGCCTGTTACTCCAGTTTTCTCTTGACTTCTTACTTTTGCATTCCAGTCCGCTATGATGGAAAGGGCATCTTTTGGGGGTGTTAGTTCTAGAAAGTTTTGTAGGTTTTCATAGAACCATTCAACTTCAGCTTCTTCAGCATTACTAGTTGGGGCATAGGCTTGGATTACTGTGATATTGAATGGTTTGCCTTGGAATTTTGTTGTATACATCATTCGCTTCCTTGATTAAATTTATTTCTAAGTATTTTATTGTTTTTGATTGTAATTATAAATGGGATAGATTTTAAATTTTCTTTTTCAGATGTTTCATCATTTGTATATGGAAGTGCAACTGTACGTTGCATTTCTGTACATTGATTTTGTATTCTCCACCTTTACAGAAATTGGTTAGTTCCAATCATTTTTTGGCTGAGTCTTGGAGATCTTCTCTATAAAAAATTGTGTTGTCTGAATATAGTAATAATTTTACTTCTTCCTTTCTAATGTGGATGTTTTATTTCTTTGTCTTGCCTACTAGACCTAGTTAGGACTCTCATTACTTTTTTGAGTAAGAGTGGTGAGAATGGGAATCCTTGTCTTATTCCTGTTCTTGGAGGAAAGACTTTCCATTTTCCTTCATTGAGCATAATGTTATCTGTGCATTTGTCATATATGACAGATATATCTTTATTATATTGATGCATGTTCCTTCTAGGAGAAGGGAATGGCAACCCTCTCCGGTATTCTTACCTGGAGAATTCCTTGGATGGACAGAGGAGCCCAGCTGGCTAAGGTCCACGTGGTTGCAAAGAGTCCGACACAACTGAGCTACTAAGCACAGCACAGCACATGTTCCTTCTATACCCAATTTGTTAAGGTTTTTGTAGTGAAAAGATATTATATTTTGTCCAATGTTTTTCTGTGTCTGTTGAGATGATCATGTGATTTTTATCTTCCTTTTATTAATGTGATCTGTTACTTTATCAATTCGCATATGTTGAACCATTCCAGGAATAAATTTCTCTTGATCATGGCATATAACCTTTTAATATGTCTTGAATTTGGTTTGCTAATATTTTGTTGAGAATTTTTGCATTCATATTTGATCAGAGATATTGGTCTATAGATTTCTTTTCTTGTGGTTTCCTTTTCTGGCTTTGGTATCAAGGTAATGCTGACCTCAAAATATGTGTTTGGGAGTCTCCCTTTCTTCTCAATTTTATGAAAGAGTTTGAGAAGGATTGATGTTAATTCTTATTTAAATATTTGGTCTAATTTTCCAGGGAGCCCTCTGGTCCCAGTTTTCTGTGGTGGGACACAGTGATTATTGATTGAATCTGGTTATTAAATATTGTTATATTCAGATTTTTTTTGTCTTGATTGAGTCTTGATAGGTTGTGTATTTCTAGAACTTTACCCATTTCTTCTTCTCAAATTTATGCAATTTGTTGGCTAATACTTGCTATGAGTAGTCTTTTATTTCTGTATTAGTATTTCTATTAGTAGTCTATGTATTTCTGTAGTGTTAATTTAATGTCTCTTCTTTCATTTCTAATTTTATTTGTATTTTCTCTCTCTTTTTCTTAGTTTAGCTAAAGCTTGGTCAATTTTGTTTATCTTTTCGGGAAAGCTCTTACTTTGTTGGTCCTATTGTTTTTCTGTCCTCTATTTCATTTATCTTTCCTCTGATCTTTATCTTTTCCTTCCTCTGCTAAATTTGAGCTTAATTTATTCTTTTTTTCTAGTTTCTTGAGATATAAAGTTAGGTTGTTTATTTGAGGTATTTCTAATTACTTTTTAAATTTATTTGTTTTTAATTGGAGGATAATTTCTTTATAATATTGTGTTGGTTTCTGCCATACATCAGCATGAATCATCCATAGGTATGCATATGTCCCCTCCCTCCTGAACCCCCCACCCCATCCCACCCATCTAGGTTTTCACAGAGCACCAGGTTGGAGCTTCTTGCATCACACCTCAAATTCCCATTGGCTGTCTACTTTACATATGGCAAACAAAATATATGCATCAATGCTACTTTCTCAACTCGTCCCACCCTCTTCTTTCCCCACTGTATTCACAAGTCTCTTTTTGTCTCTATCTCCATTGCTGCCCTGCAAATAGGTGCATCAGGACCATCTTTTTAGATTCCACATATTCGCATTAGTATATGATAATTTGTTTTTCTCTTTCTGACTTACTTTACTCTGTGTAATATGCTCTAGGTTCATCCACCTAATTAGAACTGAATCAAATGTGTTCCTTTTTAAGGGAACGCACATGTGTGTTAAGTCACTTTAGTTGTGTCTGTGACTCTGTGGACTGTAACCCACCAGGCTCCTCTGTCCATGGGATTCTCCAGGCAAGCATACTGGAGTGGATTGCCATGCCATCCATTAGGGGATCTTCTTGACCCAGGGATCAAACCTGCATCTCTTATGTCTCCTGCATCGGCAGGCAGATTCTTTACCAATAGCATTATCTGGGAAATCCTTTATATGGCTGAGTAATATAAAAATATAGAATGGTTCATAAATTTGAAAAGCATCCCATGTTCACTGATTGCTACTGCTGCTGCTGCTGCTAAGTCGCTTCAGTCGTGTCCGACTCTGTGCCCCACAGATGGCAGCCCACCAGGCTCCCCTGTCCCTGGGATTCTCCAGGCAAGAACACTGGAGTGGGTTGCCATTTCCTTCTCCAATGCAAGAAAGTGAAAAGTGAAAGTGAAAGTGAAGTCACTCAGTGTCTGACTCTTAGGGACCCCATGGACTGCAGCCTACTAGGCTCCTCTGCCCATGGGATTTTCCGGGCAAGAGTACTGGAGTGGGTTGCCATTGCCTTCTCCATGTTCACTGATTAGAAGACTTAATGCTAAGCTAAAATGGAAGTACCTCCCAAATTGATCAATAGGTTTCACGCAATCCCTATCACAATTCAGCTGGCTTTTTGGGCATAAACTGTAGACATTTTAAACCATTTTTAAAATGTAAAGCATATGTTTGATCCAAAGGAATGGACTCAAATGATTTCATTTGGAAAAAGTAAATTGCTTACAAATCTACAGTGTACCAGATACCATTTGAAGTTCTGGAGATTAAGCAATGACTAGGACAAAATCTCTGCCTTTATGGTGATTTACAGTCTGGCTATATCATTTTTAATGTATAGTTTTACTCTTTGTGGTTATAAAATCTGTATTTTTATGTTTAACAAAAAGCAACATTTAGCATAATTTTTTCCTTTTCATACTTCAAAATTTTTCAACATTTAGTTCTGAAATTTATTTTCACATAAGAAAAAATAATTTTTTACCAGTCTCCTTTATCTTATATTCCATTCTTCAGTCTATTCTGAAGTTTTTGTTTATTTCACTGTGCCAACACTACAGTTCCTTGACTCGTGCCCCTGCAATGTAAGTGCAGGGTCTTAACTACTGGACCAACAGGGAAGTCTCTACAATGTTTTACTTTTAATGGGTTTATAATTTGCTTTAATATCTATCTATTAGGGAATTTTTTACTATAATGAAGTGGTTAAAATACCATTCTAATATAGGTACAGTTTTCTAACTTTGACTTTTTTTCACCTATACCAGAATGTTGTGTACTTTCCTATGTTTTTATGTCACTTGCATCATTTCATTTCAAACTAAAGAACTCCCTTCAGCAGATCTAGTGGTGGTGAGCTCCCTCAGCTTTTGTTTGTCTTTAAAAAAGCCTTTATTTCTTCTTCATGCATAAAGGATAACTATGCCAGATATAGTGTTCTTGGTTGGCAGCTTTTCTCTTTCGACACTTTGAATATGTTATTCCACTCTCTCCTGGCCTCAGCAGCATTTCTTCTGAGAAATTCACTGATACTCTATAATGTGATCCTTTGTAGGTAATTTTCTTTATCACTGCTTTTTGACAATTTCATTGTAATGCTTCTTGGAAAAGGTCTTTCTGCATTGAGAAAACAGGTGTTTTATTAACTTTATGGATGTCCAATTCTTTCCTCAGGTTTGGAAATTTCGCGTCTTCAAATAAACTTTCTGGGTCCTTCTCCCGTTCTTCTTCTGGTAAACCATCTATACTTTTATCTATATTTCCAATCAAATTCGACAAATCTTGTAGAGTTTCTTCACTTTTTAGAAACCTAATCCAATTCCAAAGAAAGGCAATGCCAAAGAATGCTCAAAGTACCGCACAATTGCACTCATCTCACATGCTAGTAAAGTAATGCTCAAAATTCTCCAAGCCAGGCTTCAGCAATACGTGAACCATGAACTCCCTGATGTGCAATCTGGTTTTAGAAAAGGCAGAGGAACCAGAGATCAAATTGCCAACATCCGCTGGATCATGGAAAAAGCAAGAGAGTTCCAAAAAAACATCTATTTCTGCTTTATTGACTATGCCAAAGCCTTTGACTGTGTGGATCACAATAAACTGTGGAAAATTCTGAAAGAAATGGGAATACCAGACCACCTGACCTGCCTCTTGAGAAATCTGTATGCAGGTCAGGAAGCAACAGTTAGAACTGGACATGGAACAACAGACCGGTTCCCAATAGGAAAAGGAGTACGTCAAGGCTGTATATTGTCACCCTGCTTATTTAACTTCTATGCAGAGTACATCATGAGAAACGCTGGACTGGAAGAAACATAAGCTGGAATCAAGATTGTCGGGAGAAATATCAATAACCTCAGATATGCAGATGACACCACCCTTATGGCAGAAAGTGAAGAGGA
>SJYQ01001605.1:470507-497455 GCA_006410935.1 Redunca redunca | reverse complement strand
GAAGAAAAGTTATGACCAACCCCGATAGCATATTCAAAAGCAGAGACATTACTTTGCCAACAAAGGTCCATCTAGTCAAGGCTATGGTTTTTCCAGTAGTCATGTATGGGTGTGAGAGTTGGACTGTGAAGAAGGCTGAACGCCGAAGAATTGATGCTTTTGAACTGTGGTGTTGGAGAAGACTCTTGAGAGTCCCTTGGAATACAAGGAGATCCAACCAGTCCATTCTAAAGGAGATCAGCCCTGGGATTTCTTTGGAAGGACTGATGTTGAAGCTGAAACTCCAGTACTTTGGCCACCTCATGTGAAGAGTTGACTTATTGGAAAAGACTCTGATGCTGGAAGGGATTAGGGGCAGGAGAAGGGGATGACCGAGGATGAGATGGCTGGATGACATCACTGACTCGATGGACGTGAGTCTGAGTGAACTCCGGGAGATGGTGATGGACAGGGAGGGAGGCCTGGCGTGCTGCAATTCATGGGGTCACAAAGAGTCGGACACGACTGAGCGACTGAACTGAACTGAACTGATAGTATGAGTTTCTGCTTTCATACTGTTTACACTGGTTCTTACATTTCAACAGGCTGACAGTTAGAAACCTTCCCTGGTGGCTCAGACGGTAAAGAATCTGCCTGCAATGTGGGAGACCTGGGTTTGATCCCTGGGTTGGGAAGACCTCTGGAGAAGGGAAAGGCTACCCACTCCAGTATTCTTGCCTGGAGAATCCCATGGACAGAGGAGCCTGGTGGGTCCATGGCAGCACAGTCAGACAGGACTAAGCAACTAACACTTTCCAACTTTCAACTTTTGCATTCCAGAAGGTGGCGCAATTGCTCATTTAAAAAAATTTCTGTTGCGCTGGTTCTAGGAACTGCACTCAAGGGCACATGCAAGAAAGCCTCAGCAGAGTGGGGAGAGGTGTGGGTTTCTCATCTGGGACTTTGGGGATGACCATAGGCCTCACAGGGGACTTCCAGAATTCGGAGGTGGACATCTTGCTGAAGGCCCCAAGCATATAGCCAGAAATGTGTTCCTTCAAGGCCCTTTGATATTCTTATCTGACTCCTTCCCCTTTCTTCTCTCACTCCAGACACAGACATCCGTCCCTCTTCAGAAATCTGAGCTCTGTTAGAGAGAAGTGGGTCCCTCCAGCTACAAGGAGTGCAGTCAAGCAGTCCGTCTCTCACCATTTTTTTTTGCTTTCTACCTCCTCTGCTGGAGAGGCAGCTGCTGCAGGCACTCAGTGCCCAGTGTGCTGCTGTGTCACCCTAGGGACGGGGATTGCCCTTTCCTCCCTCTCCTCTGCTGCCAAACTCATTTCTGTCCTGCGCCGATGGCATGTCAGATTCTCCCAACAGGCAAGCTGGACCTCCACAAAATATCTCCTGTGGGTGTCTGCCCAGCTTTGCACTCTCCAGGCTTCCATTTTCCCAATTACAGTGAGTAGGGCGGGGCAGGCTTACTGACTCTTTGATTTGCAGCCCCCTCCAAGGTCTTGCTTGGGTGCTAAGTCGATTCAGCCATGTCCAGCTCTGTGCAAGTCCATTGACTGTAGCCCTCCAGGCTCCTCTGTCCGTGGGGATTCTCCAAGCAAGAATATTGGAGTGGGTTGCCATGCCCTCCTCCAGGGGATCTTCCCAACCCAGGACTCAACCTGCGTCTCTTATGTCTCCTGCATTGGCAGGCGAGTTCTTTATTACTAGCACCAGCTGGGAAGCCCATGGCGTCCTAATTTACTGCACAGAGACTCCTGTTCAGTTATCAGTGTCACATTAATTGTAAATCAAAGGGAAGAGAAAAAAGGAACAACTCAAATCACATGATGCTGATGTTGCTATACTTCTTATGCTTTGATAGGATTTTAATAACCAGACAGGTGTCTCTATGTGATCATTTGTTTTCTTATTCTTTTTACCAGAGATATTTTAAAGATAAGCATGAACTGGACAAGTTTCTATCATTTGCAATATTGAAAAATATGTCCCAGGCATGCATTGAGATCCTAAACTGAGCTAGCTGCCCTAAAGGAGTTGCTAAAACCCTGGCTAATTGGAACTAGCTGTTTGTCTTCCGTTTTCTGACCATGACAGACCCATCTGTCCACTGGAGAAATATTTATTCAAAACCTTGTGACTAGAAATAAGATTTTAGGTGGCAGTCTAACCCTGGCAGTCCAGTGGTTGAGACTTCGCCTTCCAGTTGCAGGGGGTTCAGGTTCAGTCCCTGGTTAGAAAGCTAAGATCCCACATGCCTTGTGGCCAAAAACCTAAAACATAGAACAAAAACAACATTATAACCAATTCTATAAAGACTTTAAAAATGGTCCACATCAAAAAAAGAGGCACATGACTACTCTAGACGTAGTATTCCTCCTTCCCCTGAGTGAGCTCTCCCTGGCCAACTAAGAACAGGTACACGAGTACCAGCCAAGAGTAATGACATATTCATACGCAGATCTGCCCACAAACAACAGCTCAGGGAAGAGGGCCTTGCTTATCTGAGTTACTATGCCTCTATCCAACAGCCACAGCATCCTCTTCTAAAACAGTGTCCTCAAAGACTTTTGTAACTAGTTTCCCTGGCATGGGTTCTTTTCAACAACCACATCCCAGACTTTCTCAAGGTAGTTAAGGCTACTTGACCTGTCTCTCTTTTCCCTGGTTTCCTGGTATCTAGGGCTGCTGTGTAGCAGTGGATTCCTGAGCCAAGAAATTACAGCTCCAGTAGTAGCCCAGAGGAAGCTGGTGTCTTACTGGGCTGCTGCTACTGCTGCTGCTGCTAAGTCGCTTCAGTTGTGTCCGACTCTGTGCAACCCCATAGACGGCAGCCCACCAGGCTCCCCCATTCCTGGGATTCTCTAGGCAAGAATACTGGAGTGGGTTATTCTGCATTATTCCATGAGTTATGCCAGAAAGATTTAGAATGTACTTTTTCAGCATGTCCAACATTCCTGAATTAAATCCCTTCCTAATTTAAATAAATAAATAGAAAGAAATACACACATGCACAAACATACAGAAGATAAATCTTTTCCTAATTAAAACACCTTATTTTTTTTTAAACCCAATTCAAATATCTCTTCCTTTTGAAAGCTTCTTGCTTCTCCAAGAAAACATTTTTCATTCTTTAATTTCTTTAACATTTCGTATCTTTTTTTTTAGTGCTGACCACAATAGTTATTGGGCTTCCTAGATGGCACTAGTGGTAAAAAAAAACCCACCTGCTGATATAAGAGATGTAAGAGACCACAGTTTTGATCCCTGGGTCTGAAAGATTCCCCTGGAAGAAGGCATGGCAACCCACTCAAGTATTCTTGCCTGGAGAATCCCCATCAACAGAGGAGCCTGGCAGGTTACAATCCATGGGGTCGCAAAAGAGTTGGACATGACTGAAGCAACTTAGCATGCATGCACAATAGTTATTGGTAAGGCTGTCTTTTCAAAGTTATTGAATCATGAGTTCCTTCAGCACAGGAATCAGTCTGGCTTCTAATACCATCCTAAATTTAGAATAGTTCCTTAAACACAGTAAATGATCAATAAACATTGGTTTAAATACTTGAATTAGAGTTTGGCTTTTAAAAGTGTAAAGATTTGTTACAGAAGAAAGCAGAAACTTAAAGAAGACACAGCCTACAAAAATGGCAATAGGTGAAAAAGCTTAATTGCTCAGTTATGTCCGATTTTTTGTGACCCCCATGAACTGTAGCCCACCAGGCTTCCCTGTCCATGGAATTCTCCAGGCAAGAATAGTGGAGTGGGTTGCCATTTCCTTCTTGGGAATCAAAACTGCATTTCCTGCATTGCAGGCAGATTCTTTATTGTCTGAGCCACCAGGGAAGCTCAAAAAAGGGCATAACAAAAAGAAAAGGAAACACAACTTGCCCTCATGGAACACAAATAAGGAACACTGATTAGCCTTCTGTTCTCATCAACAACAACAAAGAGATTATCAAGACTATAGGTTCTGGTTCAATGACCACGTAGGAGGATCCTTCGCACACCTCCGCCAGTGGACACATAAAATCTATATATGGAATAATTGACACTGAAAAACAAAAACCAGGAACCGAAAGTAGCTGAGTGACTTCTGTGCTTTGGGCAAATTGGGAAATACCCACTTTGAAGGGGTCAGGAGAGGCTGAGACACAGTCCTGTCGTAAACCCCACCCTGGCACGGTCACCCACAATCAGGAGGAAACTCTCACAAACCCAGGATTCTCCCGGAGGAGTGAAGGGCTTAAAACCCACAACTGGCACTCTAATTTTTAAGAATTATACCTGAGAGACAAGCCCCTAAAATATATAGCTTTGAAAGTCATGAGACCTTACAAGGAATAGAGAACTGAGAATCTGTTCTTAAAGGACTTGCCCATGGAGATTCACCCATCCCAGGACCCAGCACAGAAGCCGACTGAAAGGTGCCCAGACTTTCTGTGAAAGATGCTTGTTTGCTCAGCTTACACCATTAGCCTGAGGGACAGGCATCTACTTTAACATACATCTAGGGGCCTACTGAAATAGTCTCCAAAGACAGAGCTTGGTGTGTGCCATTTTAGCATTCTTTCTGCCCTGCTCTGTAATAGCTTACTAAGTATTGTTTAGACACCAAGTCACGTCTGATTCTTTTCTGACCCCACGACTGTAGCTCACCAGGCTCTTCCGTCGATGGGATTTTCCAAGCAAGAATACTGCAGTGGCTTGCCATTTCCTTCTTTGGGGGATCTCCCTCACCCAGGGATTGAACCTGTATGTCCTGCTTGATAGGCAGATTCTTTACCACTGAGCCACCAGGTACCACCTAGGAAGGAATCTGTACCCTTGCGTTGTGCCTGGGTTTTTTATGGCTGGGGCTTAGTGTGCGGTCTTTGCTTACTTGGCTCCAGTGGCCAGCAAAGCTTTGAAAGGTTGTTGCTGAACGAAATGCCACCAGGATTCTTGGCCTCCGGAGGAGAAGAATTCAATCTGGGGCCAGAGACAAGGCTTGATAGCTCAGAGCTTTTGTGTACTAAAGTTTTATTAAAGTATAAAGGAGATAGAGAAAGCTTCTGACATAGGCATCAGAAGGGGGCAGAAAGAGTACCCCCCTGCTAGTCTTCAGCTGGATGTTATATAGCCACTAACAGTCTGTTAATGAAAGAAAGGAATGTCTTAAAACTCAGAATGGCACCAGGCCCCTCACCCATAAGATGCATTTTGGGATAATCTTGATACCAGACGATTCATCTTGGGCCATAAAATAATTAACTTGAATCTTGTAGAAGGACAGATTACCATAAAAATAGTTTTGTTTACATAGATTGCTGCTGCTGCTGCTAAGTCACTTCAGTCATGTCCGACTCTGTGTGACCCCATAGATGGCAACCCAACAGGCTCCCCTGTTCCTGGGATTCTCCAGGCAAGAATACTGGAGTGCATTGCCATTTCCTTCTCCAATGCATGAAAGTGAAAAGCGAAAGTGAAGTTGCTCAGTCGTGTCTGACTCTTAGCGACCCCATGGACCGCAGCTTACCAGGCTCCTCCATCCATGGGATTTTCCAGGCAAGAGTACTGGAGTGGGGTGCCATTGCCAGGGAAACAATATCTGAGTATAACATAGTGGTTTGTCAAGTAGGTTCTGAGCCATTAGGCTTAGACAGAGTTTGGGGTAAATGCATAGCACATTAGCATAGCTTAAGAAGAAAAATGCATTGGTTATCTCAATGTTTGAGAATAGTTAACTCCAGGTGAAACCAGGCGTTATTATGGCAACACAATATTTGAAGAGAAACCTCCTTTTAAATTTGTATAGAGAAGAAAAAAATATCTCTAGTTTGTTTCCTCCTATCGGTTAAGAGAGATAAAAATGTCTGACACTTGCAGGCTATTTCCTCCTTTTGGAGACCCCTGGCCTTCCTGCCTGTTACCCTCTCAGCTTCAGATTGTAAGTCCCCTGGGGCTGTTACAAACAGAGGGGCAGTTCTTAGCCATCTGCCACCCGCGGGTAGTAGCACAGGCTGCTTATTGAAATAGTCTCAGCCTTTCTGTGAAAGAGGCCTATTTGCTCATCCTGGAGCTTTGGCCTGAGGGGCAGGCTTCTGGTTTGGCACACATTTAGAGGCTGCCGAAGTCTTCAGGGACTGGGGCTGCTGGGTGCTATCTTGGTGCTCTCCCTGGGTCTTACTCCTGGGCTTTCTTGGTGGTTCAGACAGTAAAGAATCTGCCTGCAATGCAGAAGACCTGGGTTTGATCCCTGGGTCAGGAAGATCCCCTGGAGAAGGGAATGGTTACTCCAGTCTTCTTGGCTGGAGAATTCCATGGACCGAGGAGCCTGGTAGGCTACAGTCCTTGGGGATCACAAAGAGTTGGACACGACTGAGTGACTTTTTTTTTTTTGAATCTCACTCCATACTGCTGATATCTCCCAGAAAGAAGCTTGCACTGTCATCTGGAGTTCCACTTTAGTGGCTGCAGCCCAGCAGACACTGTTAGATGGCTTGGTTCTGGTGGTGAGTGGGGGTGTATGCTCATGGATCCCACAGGACTGTAACCAACAGGGAAAGATCTTTTCAAGGGCTAACACCTTAGGACTCAGCACAGAGGCAACAGACTGAGAGAGGAGCCCCGAGGCCTGTTAGCCTTTCTGCACAGCTGTGGCCTGAGGGCCAGGCTTCTAACGAAACACACATCAAAGGGCTGACTGTAAATCCATCCAGAGACCTCAAAGGGCAAGTCATATGTCACAGTCTTCCTCCTTTGCTGAGTCCCAGCAGCTGGTACATGTATCTGGTCCCCAGTTGTGTGTGTGTGTGTGGGGGGGGGTACTTCCCTGGAAGATGCCCCTTGATTGCCTGGATCGGGTGGCCAGTAGAGCCTGTGTTCATGGACTCAGGGGGATGGTAGCAAAGAAACAAACAGTTCCAAACTAGCCATCACCCCATCGCTCAGCCCACAAGGAGAACACACGACTCCTGTTGCAAATTAATTCATCAAGAAGGAGCACTGTTGAGGAGTGGCCAAGGTGGTGGAGTCAGAGGACTTGAGCTCACCTCCTCCCACAGGCACACCAAAATGACAGCTATTTACAGAGAAACTATTGATAAGAAAAACCAGAAGATGGGCAGAACGGGCATAAAGGATCTTCTACAACTAAAAATATAAAGAAGGAACCTCAACAAGACAGGTAGGTGGGGTAGAGTCATGATATAGTCATGTCCGGCTTTTGGTGACTCCGTGGACTGTAACCCACCAGGCTCCTCTGTCCATGGAATTCTCCAAGCAAGAATCCTGGAATGGGTTGCCATCCCCTTCTCCAGGGATATTCCCCACCCAGGGATCAAACTTGGGTCTCCTACATTGCAGGCAGTTTCTTTACCATATGAGCCACCAGGGTGACCCACAAATGGGAGGATAATTACAACTTTAGAGATTCTTCCCAAGTGGCAAGGAGTCTAAGCACCTCATTGGGCTCCTCGGGGATCTTGCAGGCTGGGATCCCCCAGCCTGGGGATCTTGCACCAGGAAGAAGAGAGCCCAAACTGGCTTTTAAGGCCAGCAGGGCTTAATGGCACCCCACTCCAGTATTCTTGCCTGGAAAATCCCATGGACGGAGGAGCCTGACAGGCTGCAGTCCATGGGGTCACTAAGAGTCAGACACGACTGAGTGACTTCACTTTCACTTTTCACTTTCATGCATTGGAGAAGGCAATGGCACCCCACTCCAGTACTCTTGCCTGGAGAATCCCAGGGACGGGGGAGCCTGGTGGGGTGTCGTCTATGGGGTCGCACAGAGTCGGACACTACTGAAGCGACGCAGCAGCAGCATAGGGCTGTGGGAGATAGACGATCTACTCTTAAAGAGCATACATCAAATCTCACAGCTCCAGGACCTAGTACAGAAGCAGTAATTTGAAATGAACCTGGGTCAGATCACCATAGGGCTTCCCAGGTGGCACAGTGGTAGAGAATCCATCACTTCTGCATGAGACACAATTTTGATCCCTGGGTCAGGAAGATCCCCTAGAGGAGGAAATGCCAACCCATTCCAGTATTCTTGCCTGGAAAATTCCATGCTCAGAGGAGCCTGGTGGGCTACAGTCCATGGGGTCGCAAAGAGTTGGACGGGACTGAGCACACAGACACTCACACACACAGATCCACCTGATGATCTCAGGAAGCCTCCCAGAAAGGCAGGAAGCAACTGGAATTCATCCTGGGTGCACAGACATTGGCAACAGTCATTATGCGGGTGCTTTTTCTACTACATGGATACTGGCCCTGGCAAGTGCCATTTTGGAATCCTCTCCCTAGCTTATTAGCATTGGGATCCACCCCCAACCCTCACCAGCCTGTTGGCACCAGTACTAGGAAGCCTCCAGCCAAGCAACTAGCCAGGTGGAGATATAGTCCTGCCCATCAGCAGACATGTTGCTTAAGAACCCCTGAGGCCACAGCTGCCCCAGACCTGGCCCTTTAAAACAAACAGGTTTGTTTTGGAACAAGAAGGATTTTAGAGTCAGATAGAGTCATTTTCATTTTCATTTGAAATCATTGACTCATGAGTGTGAGCAAACTCTGGGAGATAGTGAAGGTCAGGGAAGCCTGGAGTACTGTAGCCCATGGAGCTGCAAAGAGTCAGACATGACTTAGCCACTTAAAGACAAAGAATCATTTTAGAGTTCAGTTACTTAAACAATAGAGCTTCAATTTCTATAACTGAAGGATGGAATATTTCAATCTATCTTGTACAGTTATTGTGAGAATTAGAGATAATACACATAAAACTCCAATAAGATTATTTAATGTACAGTAGAAACACAAACACAAAAAATGTTTATCATTGTTTTATTTCAAAGCAAAAATGGCAAAATGATTTCGAACGACTGATTGTGGATTCCTGGTGCACTATCATGAGAACAGTATTAGTTTGTGATTTGACTCAAGATCCATGACCCAAGGTCAATGAGAAATCTCTGCCATGGGCACAGTGAGAGAAGCTGCAATCTGAGTCACATTTAACTGCACTCCTCCAGTTAGAATTCCTATTTGAAAGGCTGCTGCTGCTGCTAAGTCGCTTCAGTCGTGTCCGACTCTGTGCGACCCCATAGACGGCAGCCCACCAGGCTCCCCCGTCCCTGGGATTTTCCAGGCAAGAACACTGGAGTGGCATGCCATTTCCTTCCCCAATGCATGAAAGTGAAAGGAGGGAATGGTAAATAGAGAGAGTAAAAGTAAGTACAGTTCCATGAGCTCTCCTGTCTATGAATCAGTCATTGAATAAGTTCAAAGAATTGACAACTGTTAGCTAAAAAAAAAATCTATTTTACAAAAATCTGGAATAGTGTCTACTACCCACAGGCAAAGTCAGAAGGCAACTAGCTATGGAGAGGAGATGAAAATCTTAAAGAAATAGGGGGTTATTGCAAAAACGAGAGAGAGAGAAATCAGTGTCAAAGTACTAGAGATGAATATTTACTGATGGTTTTATAACTGGTTCCCACTGTACTACCTGAGACATACTTAAAGTAGAAAAGTATTTGCAAAATACCACTTTTTGGATCAATAGGACAGCAAATATCAAAGTGGACAGCTGACACCAGAAGCCTAATTGCCATATCTTTGCTTTTCCTTCAGAATATATTTATTGCAAATATTCCCTACTCTTTTTGCCTGGCATTCATAAGGGAGAAGCATAAACAATAGCTCACCCAAACCATTACAATTACACCATCAATTATATCACAAAAGGCAGTTAAGTTAAATGCAATTGCTATTGTTATTATTTTTGGTTGTGCTGGATCTTCGTTGCAGCTCCTAGGCTCTTCATTGCTGCCCCCAGAGTTTCTCTGGTTGTGGCAAATGAGGGCTACTCTTTAATTGTGGTACACAGGCATCTTGTTCTGGTGGGTTTTCTTGTTATAAAACACGGGTTCTCGGGTACCTGGGCTTCAGTAGTTGCAACACACATGCCTAGCTGCCCCATGGCATGTGGAATTTTAGTTCCTGGACCAGAGATCAAACCCATATTCCCTGAATTGGCAGGCAGAATCTTAACCACCGGACCACCAGGGAAGTCCCACATTTTTTTTTTTAAATACAACTTTATTTAATGGCTGTGCCTTGCAGCTTGCGGGATCTTAGCTCCCCAACCAAGGATCCAACCCATGTCCTCTGTAATGGAAGCTGGGAATCTTAACCACTGGACCTCCAGGGAAGTCTCCGCAATTATGTTTTATTACAAATATTACAGTAAAGAATAGATCTATCAAAGAAAGATGTAATGGGTTATTAATGGCATTCTAAGTAAACTGACAAAATTTAAAAAAAACTGTTTTATTCCTAGTATGGTAAATATTGCTTGATAAAACCTACATAAACCAAATTATCCTTAGGGTACTACCACATCATCCAGCAATCCCACTCCTGGATATATGGAGAAAACTAAAATAGAAAAGGTACATGCACCCCATGTAGCACCCCACGTAGTTCACTGCATCTCTGTTTACAATAGCCAGAACATGGAAACAACCTGAATGTCTAGCAAAGGTGGAATAAAGATGTACTGGGAATTCCCTGGTTCTCCAGTGGTTAGGGCTCTGCACTTCCACTTTAGGGATCACAGGTTTGAACAAGCTGCTACTGACGACCAAAGAAAAAAGAAAAAAAATGGTGTGGTATTTATATACAACGGAATATTATTCAGCCATAAAAAGAATGAAATAATGCCACCTGCTTTAACATGGATGGACCTCAAGATGATCACACCAAGTGACGAAGTCAGAGAGAAAGACAAATATCACGTGATATCACTCAAAGTTGGAATCTAATCTTTTTAAATGTTACAAAGGAACTTACTTACAAAACAGAAACAGACTTACAGATATCAAAAAGAAAGTCATGGTTACCAAAGGGGAAACAGGGAGGAGGGGTAAATCAGGAGCTTGGAAAGATAACCAACTAGAACCTACTGTGTAGCATAGGAAACTCTACTCAATATTCTGTGATAACCTATATAAGAAAAGAATCTAAAAATGAATGAAGATATGTGTATGTATATTGGAATCACTCTACCGTACACCTGAAAATCAAGTAAATTTCAATGAAAAGTTTTTAAAAAAATTATCCTTAGGGTTCTCACTAATTCTTGGAGAAGGAAATGGAAATCCACTCCAGTATTCTTGCCTGGAAAATCCCATGGACAGAGGATTCTGGAGGGTAGGCTACAGTCCACGGGGTTACAAAGAGTCAGACACGAGTGAGTGACTAACACTTTCTCTCTGAGACTGTATAGATAATACTGAACCAAAATGTTTTGAGAATGGTGAGTCAGTTCCTGGGGCAGGACTCAGGGTGACAGTGTGACAAAGAATGTTTCAGACAGGAGGAGAGGGCTCAGGGCAAAGCCCCAGGCCCCCGCTGGTGTGGGTGTCAGGTCTCAGGCTTCCAGGGCGGTGTTTGCGATAGAGGAAGCTCAGTGCTGCGGTGTCCCCGTCTCCCAGGAGTTTCATTTGTTCTTCTCACAGCCTGTGTCAGATCCTCCTGCTAGAGTATTCACCACTTTGCCCCAGGTCTTAACTCCCTGTCCCATTTCTGGGGCTGTCAATCCGGGTCACCAAAAGTGTTAATCGCTCAGTCGCGTCTGACTCTTGGGGAGCCTCTAGACTGTGACTCGCCAGCCTCCTCTGCCCATGGAATTCTCCAGACAAGAATATTTCTCCAAGGGAATCTTCCCCTCCCAGGTATCAAACCTGGGCCTCCTGCGTTGAAGGCGGATTCTTTACCGACTGAGCCACCCGGGAAGTCCAGGGTCACCGAGGGTCCTGGTTAAAAGTCCGCACTAGCCAGGACCGATTGTCCCCAGACCCCCAGGATCCCTATTACGGCACCCCAACCTTTCCAGTTGCTGCCCTGTGGAGGGGAGATGGTTGCGGGGAGCCCTGGTACTTCATCAGGTGCCTGAACACGCGCGCGGCTCCTACAGCCGGCGGAGGAGGTTATCGCCAGGTTGCAGGTCGCGATCCCCATCCCCGCGGGAGGGGCCCCAGGCGTCTCTCCCTAGGTTTCCTTTTAAGTACAGAGCTCAGTCACGGCCGAGACACCGCCCCGGGGGCGGGGCTGGCGTCAGGGCGGGGCTATGTGGCCGTAGCTGGCCCTTGGGGCGCGGGCAGGACCTCAGAGCCTGCAGGGGATTGGTGGAAGCGGTTTGACAGACGCCTCCTCCGCAGGGAACAGTGAATCCTTTGCCTGTGACTGCGACGTTCTCTGGCCCCGAAAGAGTGCGCCGTCTGGGGTCGCGTAGGGCAGGGTGGCTCGTGCGCCTGCGCGAGCGAGACGCAGCCGGTGAGGCGAAGCGCCACAGGAGCTATTTGGAGGGGCCATGCTGCGTGAACTGGTACCCCGGACAGCTGGAGAAACCTATTGGAAGAAGACGCTGAAGCGGATCTCCCCGACCTCCCTCTGGGCAACAGCATCAGAATACAGCCCTCCTTCCGCTCTGTCTAGACGTTTATCTTCTGTACCAGAAAGTGACTGGCCCAGAGGGCCCTCCTTTCTTTCTTTTTTCTATTTTTGTTTTTCTTTTTTCTCATACATTAAAGTGAGGGTCGCTCAGTCGTGTTCCACTCTCTGTGATCCTATAGTCCATGGAATTTTCCAGGCCAGAGTACTGGAATGGGTAGACTTTCCCTCCTCCAGGGGATCTTCCCAACCCAGGAATGGAATCCAGGTCTCCCACATTGCAGGCGGATTCTTTACTAGCTGTGTTACAAGGGAAGCCCACGAATACTGGAGTGGGTTGCCTATCCCTTCTCCAGCGGATCTTCCCGACCCTGGAATAGAAAGGGGGTCGTCAGAGTTAATTTCTCATATATTAAAATCTGTTCTTTCTGATGTACAGTTTCCTAAATGTTGACACATGTATAGATTAGTGCAACTATCACCATAATCCAATATGGAGCAGTTCCTTCACCCCGGAAATACTCTCTCAGCTGCCCTTCTGTATTCACATCCTCCTGCACCCAACCCCTAGCAACCACTGATCTGTTCTCCATCACTATGGTTTTGTCTTTTTGAGAATGTTGTATAAACAAAATAGCTGGGCTTCCTGGGTGGCTCAGCGGTAAGGAAACTACCTGCCAAGCAGGAGACTGTTTGATCCCTGGAAGATCCCCTGGAGAAAGAAATGGCAACCCACTTCAGTATTCTTGCCAGGGAAATTGCATGGACAGAGGAGCTTGGCAGGCTACCATCCATGGGATCTCAAAAGAGTCAGACACAACTTAGCCACTCAACAACAAAAATACAATATAATTTTTGACATTGGCTTTCTTTAAAGGACTATTGAGGAATACAGTCTCTCAGGATGGAGGGAGAGATGGTCCCTGAAACGACTGATCTGAGGTTCCTTTTAACCCTAGCAGCTGGCTTGGGAACCATGACTTTCTTTCTCAAGGCCTATTCTCTACTTCAGAATGCCTTTGGAGTCCTCATTCCAGCATTTTTAAGTCATTCACCCTCTACCCAGATCAGGACCAGCAGTCTGTATTCTCTTTCTTAGAGACCTGGGGCCTCCTACCATGGGCTTTCATTTTAATCTGAGAACTTTCCAAGGAGCTGAAGATTAACCCAGATTCCCCAGTCCAGGTTGATATCTGGATTTTCTGATTCTTCCTTTTAAACCAATTGTCCTGAACATTCTCAGGACGGACAGGAGTGCCTAGTCAATGTCCAGTGTATCCTGGGCTTGGGTGTGGTCACTCCTCAGCTCGCTCATCTTCTCTGCTCCTTTGTCCTTGTCCCTTCAGTAGAGCCTTGTCCCACTTGCACCTGTGGTCACAGGGGCTTGAATATCACCTAGGCCCTGTCTTGTTTCCAGGACCATGGACAGTGAGGGCTTCGTGTAGCTGGGTTGGCCTAGGTTCATGCCTGGGTCCTGCCCCCTGACTCCCATCTTTTGTGTGTTCATATTTTTCCTCTGCAGTATTTCTTTGGATTATGCCTGTTGTTTTTCATGTTTGGAGTTCAGGTCTCTTTCTCCTGTCGGTCTGCCATCTCTCTGACAGAAGCAGGACTCATTTTGCCAGTCATTGTCCCCACAAGTCTCAGGGCAGCCCCTGCACACAGGCATCTCTGTGAGATTGAAATGAATTCCAGACTAATCCAACTCTTGCCTTATTTCTAGGGGTGTTCCCTGGATTTTTCTTCTCATTCTTTACCAATGTATTTTTTAAGACAAGCAGAGAAGAGAAGAGAGATCTGATAGTTTCTCATCTTAATTAAATTCCTCTTGGGTTTCTATCTTCTCTGCAACCTGCACCTTCTCTCTGCCTTAGCTCTAGTTATCTGATTTCTGGCTCCAGTACAAACTCCTGGATTTATTGCTTCTGATTTTGACTCACAGTTGATCAGAAAATGGGACCTACAAGCCTAGGCTTGTCTTTTCTGAAAAGAGAAATATAAATGAATATAACTGTGTGCTGTACTGTACAGGAGGGTTGGTGTGGGAGGGAGGTGCTTAGTGGAGGGAGGAGAAGGCAGCACTTGTGAGAAAAGTACAGGTGGCAATGATGTCAGTGTGAGTGGCTGCTGTACTGTAGAGCTCCCTCACAACAGTATTTGGCCTAAGGCTACATTAATAAAGATATTATCTCTAGAATAGGGAGGTTCTCTACACTAATCATTCATTCAACTGATACTCGTTGGGTGTCAGACATATGACATAGTAATTTTTGCATGTAGGAAACCTCAGTGAACTAAAAACAAAAAAAAAACTATTACTGACCTTGTGGGGCATGTTCTATTGGTAAGAGGCAGGCTATACCATAAGCATAGTAAATGGGGAAGTGCTTATGTTAGAGGCTGTGTAGTATTTTGAGGAAGATGACTCAGTATAAATGTGTGGGAACAGTGTAGCTGGCTGTTTTGCTGGTGTGGTCAGTGTGGTTCTCATTGAGAAGATGACCACTGAGAAAAGATTTGAAGGACATGAATTGTCCAAGAGGATATCTAGGGGAAGTTCTTTCCAGACAGGAAAAAATCTCCAGTGCAAATGCACCAGCGCAGGAGTGAGTCTGTGTGTTCAAGAAAAGCGAGGAGGCTCAAGTGGCCAGAGCAGAGAGGAACTGAGGTGAGGTCCGATATCTGGATCACGTAGGCCTCAATGATACTAGAAAGATTTCGACTTTTCTCTGAGTAAGACATGAAGTTACCAGATAGTTTTGAACAGAAGACGGATCTAGTACAACTTCTCTTCAGAAGCAGTGGCCAGTAGTCTGGCCACTGCACAGAATGGACAGGTGAAGGTTGAGTGACCTGCAGAGGAAACTGTAAGATGCAGTGTCCAGGATGGAGATATTGGTTGCCGGTCTGGGATGTGAGCAGGGACAATAACAGAAGGTAATTGAACTCTGGGTATATTTAAAGATGGACTTTACAGCATCTCCTGATGGGTTAAATCTGAGAAGAAAGAATCAAGGAGGACACTCAAAGCTTCAGACAGTATGAGTAGAAATATAGGAGGACTTTGTAGAAATGGTGACATCACAGTCATCTAATTTAGTAAAGTTGAAGTTAAGATGTGATAGTTACTCAATCATGTCTAATTCTATGCGACCCCATAGACTGTAGACCACCAGGCTTCTCTGTCCACCAGAATTCTCCAGGTAAGAATACTGGAGTGGGTTTTCATGCCATGGCCTGCTCCAAGGGGTCTTTCATACCAAGGGATCATACCTGGGTTTCCTGAATTGCAGGCAGACTCTTTACCATCTGAGCCACCAGGGAAGCCCTGAAACAAAGTAATCTATTAGAAAATATAAGTGAGGTTAGCAGTTGGATACAAGTGTTTAGGCAGATATCCTGGCTGGAGAAATAAATTTGGGAGGTGATACCATGTAAATGATACTTAAAGCCTTGAGAAGGGAGAGAAAGAAAAGCCGAGAGAGAGAAGTAAACTTGCCAAAATGTTAACATCTGCTATATCCAGATGAAGATACATCGGTATCTATTGTACTATTACAACTTTTCTAAAGGTTTTAACTGTTCACAATAATAAGATGGAGAAAGAAAAGCAAGCTAGTTTTGATTCTAGCTTCATCTTCATATACAGTCTTGGTAGGAATTAAGTAAAATTCCATTGAATTTAATATGCTGAAATAAATTAACTTTGGCTTTTAAAAAAAGCCTTGAGAATGGATGAGGTTAACCAAGGGAGTAATGAATGTAGAAGAGAAAGGAACAGGGCTGAACCCTGGAACTCCCCTGCCCTGTGCTGAGGGATCTGATCAGACCACACACCAAAAGCAGACTGCACAGTTCTGACATCACATCTAAAGGGATGATGACAAGGGAGTCCCAAATGTTACTGCGCACAAGAATCACCTGGACATCTTATTAAGATCTAGATGGTCTAAAGCAGAGCATGAGATTCTGAATTTATAACAGGATGCTGATGCTGCTGGTCTGCAGATCACACATTTAGAAGCAAGAACATAGACCACAATTCCCACGTGGCTGTGCATCAGCCTCCTATGTAGGGCTTGTTAAATTATGTGTTCCTGGCTCCATGCCCTACATTCTAAGATAGGGGGTCTGATGACTGGCCTGAATGTTTTGTAATAAACCCACAGGTAATCCAGCCAGATTGGGATCCAGGGAGCTCAGAGATCTGAGAGCACTCAGGGCAGGGAGGGGTCTTAAATCAACACGGAAATTTTTTTTCTAGAGGAAAAAAAAGACAAGATGTATGTTGTTTTCTCTACTGTGGGGCAGAATCAAGTGGAAGATTTAGGAAACGGTTATCAGCTCAGCATAAAGAAAAATGCTAACTCAAGTTGCTAAGAGTCTAGATCTCAAATGTGCTCCCCACAAAAAAGAAATGGTAATAATGTAACATGAGACAGGTTTTAGGTAGTGTGATGGTGCGTTTGAACTATGGTGTTGGAGAAGACTTTTGACAGTCCCTTGGACTGCAAGGAGATCCAACCAGTCCATTCTGAAGGAGATCAATCCTGGGATTTCTTTGGAAGGAATGATGCTAAAGCTGAAACTCCAGTACTTTGGCCACCTCATGTGAAGAGCTGACTCATTGGAAAAGACTCTGATGCTGGGGGCAGGAGGAGAAGGGGACGACCGAGGATGAGATGGCTGGATGGCATCACTGACTCGATGGACGTGAGTCTGGGTGAACTCCGGGAGTTGGTGATGGACCAGGAGGCCTGGCGTGCTTCGATTCATGGGGTCGCAAAGAGTCGGACACGACTGAGCGACTGAACTGAACTGAACTGATGGTGGTAGTCATTTTGGAAAATGTAAGTATATCAAAGCAACAAGTTGTACAAATTACATTCCCACCAACAGTGTAGGAGGATTCCCCTTTCTCCACATCCTCTCCTGCATTTAGATGACATTTTAGATGACAGTCATTCTGATTAGGGGCTATTCTGATTAGGTGGCACTAGTGGTAAAGAACCTGCCTGCCAATGCAGGATATATAAGAGATGCAGTTTCTATCCCTGGGTCGAGAAAATCCTGATGGTTTTATATTTGTTAATATAAAAATATTTTCATATTTTTATTTTATATTTTTTACACTTTATCTATTGTTGCCAGGAGAATCCCATGGACAGAGGAGCCTGGCGGGCTGTGGTCCATATGGTCACAAAGAGTCAGACACGACTGAAGTGACTTAGCACACATGCATTCTGACTGGGGAGAGGTGATAACCTCATTGTAGTTTTGATTTGCATTTCTCTAATAATAAGAGAAGTTGAGTATCTTTTCATGTGTTTAATGGCTCTCTATGTGTCGTCTTTGGTTGGGGGGAGAAAGGCTCAAGAAGGAGAGGAGATATATTTATATTTATATATATACATATACATATATATAATTAAGACTGATTGGTGTTGATGTACAGCAGAGACCACTACCACATTGTAAAGCAATTACCCTCCAAAAAAAAAAGGCAACAGGTTATACATCTTAAATTTACACGATGTTACATCTCAATAAATCTGGAAGAAAATCTCAGAATCCTTGCTCTCTGAAATCCTTGCATTCCCTACATGAATTTCTCACTTCTTGTGTGAACAATGGATTCCAAACTGTTATAATTGAAGCATAAGTGAAAATATATGTGTGTATATATATGGTGGTGGTTTAGTCACTAAGTCATGTCCGACTCTTGCAACCTAATGGACTGTAACCTGCCAGGCTCCTCTGTCCATGAGATTCTCCAGGGAAGAACACTGGAGTGGGTTGCCATTTCCTTTTTCAGGGATGTGTATATATACACATATGAATTGGGGCCTTGATTTATTTCAGGGAAAGCCATAAAACAGTCTTAAGACTACATAGCTAAGAACTGGATGCAAAATCTCACCCCAGGTCGGGTCCCACAAAGGCACCACGACCCATGCTGTTCGGCCCAGATGCCAGTGTTCACACTGCTGACTCCCCTGATGGTGGACACTGAGCCCCGGCCCTAGGACGGCTTTCTCTGTTGCTCCTGACAACTGGATAATACTACTGCCCCTCCTGCCACCTGTGCCAAATGTATTCTGCACTGTCCCAACCTGTCTGTCACCAAGTCCTAAGCCAGAGAACTGGCATGTGGTCACCTGCCTGTGAGGACTTCATGTCCTGCCCATCTGCAAGAACACTTGGGAAAGTGAGATTTCCTCTCTTATGCAAGGAAGTGGTCTCTGCCTTCTACCAAGGGTCTTTAAGTGTGCAAGTAATATTAAATTCTCCAATGTGGGAAGAGGGTACAGGTTCTGGGGATGAGGGCTTTGGTCGGATGAACAAGTGACTAATAAATGACATCTTCCAATGTATTTTTCTGATAGTCTGTTATGGGGTCTGCCTTTGGCTTCTGCAGTTTATATTCACAAATAAGTGGACAGACATTGTGGAATGATGAAATGATTACTCAAAATCTTCTCTTGCACCTTGTCCCTTGCTAGGATTAAAAAACTAAGATCTATAACACTTCAGATATCAGTCATGTCTGACTCTTTGTGACACCATGGACAGTATAGCCTGCCAGGCTTCTCTGCCCATGGAATTCTCCAGGCAAGAATACTGGAGTGCGTAACCATTCTCTTCGCCAGGGGATTTCCCTGATCTAGGGATTGAACCTGGGTCTCCTGCATTGCAGGCAGATTCTTTACCATCTGAGCCACTGCGGAAGTCCATATATACATATACATACATACATATATATGTGTGTGTGTGTATATATATATATAAAGACAGATTTCATATTAAATTTTATATTTTTACATGCACATATTTCTGGGAAGAGTATCTGTAACATTTATCAGTTTTTATGTGATTCCAGCAAAAGACCAAAAAGTCATCCTAGTTTAGACACCATGCTGCTCAATCTCTGGTCTGTGAAGAGCTAATACACAACCTTTTTAGCAGATTCAATGACATGATATAAATGCTCATCTTTACCTTGGCAATTGTCAATCTGGGACAAATAAGGTAGAAGTTTACTAGCTTACATTCACTTTCAGTACTTGAATGTATCTTATTTTAGGCTGATAATAGTTGACAAACCAGTACTGGCTTGCAGAACACACAGAGTAGCATTGGTTTAGGTAGATTTATATTTCAGTTCTTATATCCTGATGCAAGATAAATAGCAGAAATGGAAAAAAAAGGTTAATTTGGGCTCCATTTCCAGTTACATGATAGGTTAGGTTTTAAAGCTGTCTCTTCCACTAAAAATGACTAGAAATAATAGACAAAATATAAAAACATCCAGAAGAATACAATCAAGAAAACAATCAAGAGTAATCATTTAAACCAAAAATACCTATATGGTTATAGAAAAGAGAGAAAAGTTGTTTTTATCCTTAGGGCATTTGCAAAATCTGAAAAAAATCTTAGCTTTTGTTTTCTCAAGCTCATGAGCTGTAACAGACAGGAAATGATACCTAGAGCTCAACCACATGGGGAACATATGAGGCATCCTCTAGCTGAAAATCCGAGGAACCAAGACTCACATGTTCAGAGCAACGGTGAGACAAAACAAAATCTGCTGCGTTCTCTAATACAAGAGTATTATAAGAAAATTTGCCTTTTGAGGAAGCAAAAAAAAAAAAAAAAAGAGAGCAAACAACTGTTTTTTAAGATTTGCAACCATGGGCTAGCCTTCCTATGATTTGCAGTCCAAATCTACTTTACTATTTTGGGCCAAAATAACCTCAAGCCCTGACTTTATGTTATAATGGCCCTGGATTTGTGATGACCTAAAAAAATGGAAGAAAGAAATAAAATTCTCTACAGAAATCGATAGTTAACCTAAGTATCAAAGAATTTGCCAAATTATTGCAACAGGAAAAAGATCAACTCATAGCAAGAAATGTATGGAGAACAAATGGGATAAAAGACAGTGATTGAAAACCAGTATAATAAAATACAATTTATTTATATTTTAAGGCAGGAAAAAAAATTATTTAACATAAATTTCTCCTTATTTGTTGGTTTGGGCCTTCTCCCTCCCTAATATACACCGTGCAGCTCCATTATACACTAACTGGAGCCCAATCCTTTACACATTAACCAGAGCCCCTTAAGGATGGGAGTGCCTGCTGGCGCTAGCAATGTAACTTCTTAAAAGAATATTGTTTTTCCCAGCTCTGAAGGGGGTCATGGTGACTTGCTGTTCACTTTGTACATGTTTATCTGAACCATGTATCCTTGGTGAACTTTATGTAAAACATTAGCATTGAGTGTGACCCTTTGTCTCAATAATGAATATGATTATGCCTTTGATGTCTAACAAGTGGAATGGTTCTCAGAGCTTTCTGAGAACTTGCTTCCCAGGTTATAATACTCAGTGTGGCTTAAATAAAATGCGCTTTTTCTTCTTAACTTGAAAGTTAATAGAGTTTTCCTTGACAAGGAGAAAGAATGGGTAGTCAAAAGAAGCTCATAAAACTTCAATTTTGGAATTAAGAAACAGAGAACATAGCATAAGCAGGATTTTATATAAATATATAATACAAATATATATTATGTGGTGGTGGTGGTTTAGTCGCAAAGTCATGTCTGACTCTTGAAATCCCATGGACTGTAGCCTGCCAGGCTCCTCCGTTCATAGGATGTCCCAGGCAAGAATACTGGAGTGGGTTGCCATTTCCTTTCCTAGTGGATCTTCTCCACCCAGGTATTGAACCTGTGTCTCGTGCCTTGCAGGCAGATTCTTTAGTGCTGAGACACCACATAATATAAAAAAATCACAAAACTGAAAATACCTGCAGGAAAAAAATGATAAAAGCAAGAGCAACTACTAAGAAACTAACTCAGACATAGTGAAAGATCATTAAATAAATATTTTTAAATTATAGTATATTTACTTAATAAAAAAATCAGCAAAAGAAAATTAGAGGGAGGGAATACATAAGAAACACACAAAAAAAACAAAAAGTAAAATGGCATCACAAATCCAACTGTACCGGTAAAAACATTAACGGTAAATTATTGTTAGTCAAAGTGCAGAAGGTTAACGGAAAGCAAAATTCAACTATCCTGTTTACAGTAGAAACACTGATTCCATTAATAATAGTTTAAAATCAAAATCTAAAATCTGAGGTATATCTTTTTCTATGGAAAAATATACATCAGGCAAAAGGCAATCACAAGAAAGCTGAGGTGGCCACGCTAATATTGAACAAAAGAAACTGTAAAAAAATACTAGTAGGGATAAACTGGAACATTTTATAATGATACAAAGAGAGTGATCAAAAAGACAAAACAGTTATAAACATATAGGTATCTAATAAGTAAGCACCAAATACATAAAAACAAAAGTGAAATAAAATGTTTAAAAATTAGATTCTGCTCCTAAGCAAAAAGGTATGAAAGCCACCTATACAGTCTTCTCCCTTACTTTTGGGTAAGAAACTACCTAAATAACCCTATGCAGAAGATTAAAGATTGAAAATGGCAATATCCTGTCCACCTGCATTTCAAGGTAGCACTTAGTGGGAACAAGTGGCCTCGGAGTTCACGGGAGTCAGCCCCAGCTCAGCAGTGATAAACGGTGTGACCTCAAGCAGGCGACTCAGCCGCTTAGGTATCTGTATAATGAGGATCATAAACGTTAACCCCAGGGCTTCCCTGGTCTTCTAGCAGTTAAGAATCCACTTGCCAGTGCAGGGAACACTTGTTTGATCCCTGGTCCACAAAGATCACACAGGCTGCGGAGCAACTAAGCCCGTGTGCCCCCACTACTGAGCCTGCACCCTAGAGCCCGAGAACAGCAACTGCTGAAGCCTGCTCAGTAGAGCCCACGCTCCGCGACAGAGACGCCCCGAAATGAGAAGCCTGCACACCCGAAGGAAGAGTAGCCCCCACTCGCCGAAACTAAAGGAAGTCCTCAGGCAACCACAAAGACCCAGCCCAGCCAAAGATAAAACAAAATAAAAAAATAAATCTTAAAAAAACAAAACAATAAATTAATATGAACTTGTAGTTTAAAAAAAACAAATGTGTAACCCCACCACGGGGTGACAGAGGATGAGATGGTTGGATGGCATCAATGACTCAATGAAAATGAGTTTCAGCAAACTCCTGGAGATAGTGAAGGACAGGAAAGCCTGGTGTGCTGCAGTCTATGGGGTTGCAAAGAGTCAGATATGACTTAGCAACCGAAAAACAACAACCCCCAGGGAGTGTTGTGATTGTAAAATGGGATACTGTGTGTGGGAAATGTATGTGAACCAGCTTAGTTGGCCATACAGCAGGTTCAATAAAGTTCACCTTCTCTGTGCTCCCCTTCTCATTTAGGACAACACTATACATTTATTCTTCCTGTGAAAGGAACTTCTTTCTTACCCTCTGGTATAGAACAAGCTTTCTCTTACTCTAGCCCTGGAAAAGTTTAAAAGAAAAAAAAAAAAGCAGGATCTCACTCTGAACAATGAGCCCCCTCATATGTTATGGAAAGTTACTCTGTGGGGTACCTGTTTATTTTCTCTTCCCTTCATATGATTCCATGAAGAGTGAAACTTTGTATATTGGCATCTTTAACCCCAGCAACTAATCAGGTCCTAGTACTTGGCAGAATGTTTTTTGGATGATTGAAGATGCCTGAAGAGTATGATGGCTGGATGGCATCACGGACTCTATGGACGTGAGCCTGAGTGAACTTCGGGAGATGGTGATGGACAGGGAGGCCTGGTGTGCTGCGATTCATGGGGTCGCAAAGAGTCAGACACGACTGAGCGACTGAACTGAACTGAACTGAAGAGTATGAGGAAACTCCCCTTAGCTTTTTCTTCTCTGGTTTATTTTGTCCCATCACTTCACACTTTTCCACAAAGCAGTTTTATTCCAACTCTTTAATTATGTTTTCCAAATGGCTCTGTGATTTTGGCAGGTATGAAAGCAGAACACTAACATAAGACAAAATCATTTATTCTCACACATTATAACACATAGAAGTAAACTGAAATCTTGCTTAGTTGAACAGGCTCACTGTCTGGAGTCTAGGTCCTAGACTAGTATGCTCAGTAAATAAAGCAACATATTATATCCATAATCCCAAAGGACTGTAAATAGAATTTCAAGCAAAATAGCAGGGTTGCAAAAGCTGATGTCTAAATAATTGTGGATTATGGTATATGCTACATGCTTTACAGAGTTCAGTTCAGTTGCTCAGTCGTGTCTGACTCTTTGCAACCCCCTGAATTGCAGCACACCAGGCCTCCCTGTCCATCACCGACTCCTGGAGTTCACTCAAGCTCACGTCCATCAAGTCGGAGATGCCATCCAGCCATCTCATCCTCTGTCGTCCTCTTCTCCTCCTGCCCCCAATCCCTCCCAGCATCAGAGTCTTTTCCAATGAGTCAACTCTTCACACGAGGTGGCCAAAGTACTGGAGTTTCAGCTTTAGCATCAGTCCTTCCAATGAACACCCAGGGCTGATCTCCTTTAGGATAGACTGGTTGGATCTCCCTGCAGTCCAAGGGACTCTCAAGAGTCTTCTCCAACACCACAGTTCAAAAGCATCAATCCTTCAGCACTCAGCTTTCTTCACAGTCCAACTTTCACATCCATCCATGACCACTGGAAAAACCATAGCCTTAACTACATGGAACTTTGTTGGCAAAGTAATGTCCCTGCTTTTTAATATGCTATCTAGTTGGTCATAACTTTTCTTCCAAGGAGTAAGCGTCTTTTAATTTCATGGCTGCAGTCACCATCTACAGTGATTTTGGAGCCCCCCAAAATAAAGTCTGACACTTTCCACTGTTTCCCCATCTATTTCCCATGAAGTTAAGGGGCCAGATGCCATGATCTTCATTTTCTGAATGTTGAGCTTTAAGCCAACTTTTTCACTCTCCTCTTTCACTTTCATCAAGAGGCTTTTGAGTTCCTCTTCACTTTCTGCCATAAGGGTGGTGTCATCTGCATATCTGAGGTTATTGATATTTCTCCCACCAATCTTGATTCCAGCTTGTGCTTCTTGCAGCCCAGCGTTTCTTACTTTACAGACTTACTTGGTAATAAAAGACTTGGTAAATCTTTAAAGAAGGAAAAGACAGAGTATGCCTATTTCTGAGTGCTACATAATACTCTCAATTATTTTATTGTGAAATAATGAAAAAAGTTTAGAATTTTATTAGTCATTCTGGAGGACTGCTGGCAACTAAGTGCTCTCAGATAGAATAAGGCATATGAAAGGAGTACAGACATTCATTTCTTTTGGCTTATCTGTTCAGACTGGTAGAAAGAATAAATATAGTACAGAAAAGTACTAAAACAAAAGAGCAAATGAATTTGAGTAGGGGAAACTTTCAACACGGCATCTAAATTAGAATTTTCTGGTCAGTTATGGATGGAGTATTGATAAATAGTTGCTCATTTAAAACTGTAACTCAGAAATTCTTACAAAGTGTCTGTGCCTGAAAACTCAAAGAGATTCATAGCTAAGTGGAAATAAAAAGGAATCTTTGTGGTCAGTCTTACTGATTTGCTTTACAGACAAAACTAGATAACAAAGCTGCAGGTGCTACTATAAATTAATCACCATAATATCACATGAATCCTTCTCAATCAATGAATAACAGGACTTGCCTGTTTACTTGTATGGGATGGTTTCACTTGAGGCTTCTTACATGCTCTGACTCAAACAACAGTAATGACTTAAAACCAAAGATGGAACCACATACAGCTGGTACATTTGCCATTTTAGTCTCCTGGGTAAGAATATCAAACCATTTCTTTTCCAGTACATTATGTAGAATTGCTAGGCCTTTAACCAAGTAAGTCAGCAAAATAATAATAACATAATATCAATAGTTTCTTCTTATTTCTTAGGACATAAAAACCTGCATTCAGCAATTAAAAGGAAGGAATTACTGACAGATACAATAATATTGAAGAGTCTCAAAAGCATTATGTTAAGAAAAAAGGAGCCGTATAGAAAGGCTACATACTGCTCAGTTTCATTTATGATATTTTAGGAAAGCAAACTATAGCAATAGAATTGGAGAAGGCGATGGCAGCCCACTCCAGTACTCTTGCCTGGGAAATCCCATGGACAGAGGAGCCTGGTGGGCTGTGATCCATGGGGTCACAAAGAGTCGGACACAACTGAGCGACTTCCCTTTCACTTTTCATTGGAGAAGGAAATGGCAACCCACGCCAGTGTTCTTGCCTGGAGAATCCTAGGGATGGGGGAGCCTGGTGGGCTGCCGTCTATGGGGTCGCACAGAGTCGGACACGACTGAAGTGACTTAGTAGCAGCTTCGCAGCAGCAATAGAATACAGATTAGTGGTTGTCAAGAGCTTGGAGTGGCAGGAGTTGTGTCTGAAGAAGTATGAGGAAAATCTGGGGAATGATGGACTTGACCACAAGACCTGGTTTCTAGATGCTGGAGTGGCCTTGGCAGCGCCGTTCCACCAAAATCACTGGACTGAACTGACTAAATGTCATTAGGCTTCAGGCATGCAGATGAACAGGGTGAACTGAACACCTAAGACTGATATCCACTCTGGGACCCGGAAACATGTGTCGGTATTTCTTGTGTGTTAATAAATCCGACTGACTAACTGTCTGGCTTTGGATTTCTGGTTTTCCCATCACCACTTTGTTTTCAGATACAAAATTTATGCAGATTAAGGTAGACTATAATAGTGGGAGAAGACACTACATACCGGGTTGGAGGGGTCATACTTGAGCATTGATTGGCTACAGATCACCCATATGGCAGAACCATTCAGGAAATTCTAGTGTCACGCTTACACAATATCACAATGACAGGCAAATCAGACTATCCAGCGTTCCCACATACTCTTCCAATTTGATCATGGTTCTATAGGCCCAGATTTAATCTCAAGTATAATAACAAACAACTGGAATATGACTGAAATATTTCTTACTCTGCTTTGAGGAAAAGAAGAAGTGACAGAGATGGGGGAAAGAAGACAATATACTTCACTTAGATAACTACTGGGGATGGAGCTAGGTTTAGATGAATGAGAACAAAATGAATAAATAATTAACTATTCACAAGTTCAGTTCAGTTCAGTTCAGTTCAGTCCCTCAGTTGTGTCTGACTCTTTGTGACCCCATGAATCGCAGCACGCCAGGCCTCCCTGTCCATCACCATCTCCCGGAGTTCACTCAGACTCACGTCCATCGAGTCAGTGATGCCATCCAGCCATCTCATCCTCTGTCATCCCCTTTTCCTCCTGCCCCCAATCCCTCCCAGCATCAGAGTCTTTTCCAATGAGTCAACTCTTCGCATGAGGTGGCCAAAGTACTGGAGTTTCAGCTTTAGCATCATTCCTTCCAAAGAAATCCCAGGACTGATCTCCTTCAGAATGGACTGGTTGGATCTCCTTACAGTCCAAGGGACTCTCAAGAGTCTTCTCCAACACCACAGTTCAAAAGCATCAATTCTTCGGTGCTCAGCCTTCTTCACAGTCCAACTCTCACATCCATACATGAC
>SJYQ01001605.1:434202-466430 GCA_006410935.1 Redunca redunca | reverse complement strand
TTTTGCTCATAAACTTGACCATGATTATGAGGGGGGCACTTCATGACCATTTTATCCCATGGTGCTGAGAATGTCCATTCTCAGGTTTGGCAAAGATTCTGTTGACAGGCCACTCAATGTGCTGTTACTGGACTAGGCCATAAAACAGTATCCAAAATTCTCTGGACCACCTGTCTTACTAGCTTCTTCGTCCAGGAAAATATTCCCTCTTGTAACTTCTTCCCATGTCTAGAGTTACAACTATTACCATCATCGATCTCATATGGGACTATACATTATTCTATTAGAGGCCTCACACACATATTTGACAGTGTAAGAAACAGCAATTTTGTAAGACAGGGGAAATACAAATAACATAGCCAGCAGTATTAGTAAAGTCACAAGTAAGACTTACATTAAGAACTTCCATTTAGATGTAGCCCAGTATATCTTCAGGTCATCTGACTTAGTCTGCCCTGTAGAATCTTTATCTTCCAGGGAAATTATATATTGGCACCATCTATAAGGCACATAGTCCAGTTTTCTAGTGTTACTAGACTGATTATCTTTAGTATGATTTAATTTTTTTTTTCCCAACACAGAGGAGACTTTAAACCTAAATTACTGTAGCCTGATGTTATCTATATAAATCCATCCCATAATTGTGGGAGATTTTCCTCTCCTTTGTGGAAACTTTTCTTGTTCTGACTGAGCTTGGGTAATAGAAAAAAAGCTCAAATGTATAGCCAGAGTCAGAGCAGGCATTATTAACTGGCCCGGTGAGGGGATCCTATCTAGTAATATCACAGTGACCTGAATATAACTATAATTTTTTAAGTTAATTTTCTCAGGGCCAACCAGTTAGAGTCTGGTAGTAGAGAAATTTACCAAGGTAACCCAGAACTAGACACAGGTAATTGGCCACAAACCCAACAATTGGATTGATTTTTAAAACTAGCATAGGATCAGGCCTATGATAGAAAAGGATTTGATTTATATGCAAAGGTCTAAGAAGTGAAGAAAACATAAATGATCATATGAATCAGGTCCAGCATCTTGGGGAAGCTGTCTACCTCTGATGTCGTCGTCTTCTTATCCTGGTGTAGTGTAGTTTTCCTGATAAAAAAGTCCTTCCATCCATGTTGGAGACAGTCCCTTAAATTATGTTTTTTTTTTTTCCAGTCCTGGTCACAGGTCATGAGGCATCTGATCTTCATCCAAAGATACATTACTGAGATAAGCTTCAGAAACAAACTTAGGGTGTTCTTCAAGAATTCAATTAAATTTTACATTAATATCAAATAACAGCAAAGAACTATCTAAGAGATGAGTCTTACTAGATGCAGAGCTCCATTAAAAAATTGGTATTTAACAATTTGAAATATCTTTTTCTCCTTAAAGTTACCCTTATTTTTATTAAATATAACCAAATTAAGGCTAGGTTGTTTGCAAAATAGGTCTGTTCTCACTAATTTTGGTCTGATGATTTTTATAACCATAATTGATTATAGGCTTTTTATTTTGCTGAAACATTTATAAAGTCTCAGACTGAAATTTTAAAATAAAACAGGGCTGGGAAACTCACACCAAAGACTTATCACAGATTTTGGCTAACAAATCTAGGTGAATTTTTCCCTTTTTAAGGTCTCAAAAATTTCTTGAGATTTTTGTACCCGTGAGATAATCTTCCTAACTCATTTGATAAACTTACTGGAAACCTAAGAACTTCCAATTTTTGGAGGAGTCAGATAGAAAATATAACTGTTTTGTTTATAATGCTTAATTTAACCAAAGTATTATCAGAATTAGTTTGAGAGGAAGATTTTCCCTACTCCCTGAAAACATAAGATTCAAACCCATAGCTTTTCAGATAGAAACCATAAAAGTTATAAGCATATTTGCTGGTTCATTCAGTCCTTTTGTTAACTTTTGTGAAGTCATCAGGTTTTCCATTAAAATACCAGGACATATCAGAATGTTAAAAACTCCATATAATTTCTAGGATATCTGTATTAGTAATTTTACCATACATTATAACATGAGTGGAATTATTACTCATTTGATAATCTTTTCCATGTAATTTAACCAACCAAATAAACACAGTTTAATATCTCTCTTCGGGATGTTCCAGGGGCCCTCTGAAGCATCCCAAAGTTAGCTAGAGATAAAAAGAACTTCAAAAGAGTTCTATTTAGGAAGTTTTATCAAAGAGATCAATTAAAAGGGTTTAGAACATTTGGTCAGATTTTAAGTTACATCAATCTGGAGAGACTATTTTAGACGGATATTTCTAAAGAATAATTATTCTTAATAGAGTTTCTATAAAAGCTCATACCAAGACATAGTTAGACAGACACAGTGCAAGATCTAGCTTCAAGTCTTTTTTTTCCTTTTAATTTCTACATTGAGGTCATGAGCGGGCATCTTGACCTCTTTAAAATGCTCGGTCATCAGAGATAGAGGAGTAGGGTTAGACTGACGTTGCCCCATCATTTCTGGATCAATCAGGTGTTGGTAAATTAACACAAACAACACAAACAGCCACACAGACAGACAGAAAAAACAAACCTTCAGGAGTCCAGAGGCAAAACTGAAAGTAGGACAACAGCCTGCAGTCATTCAGCGGGAGCCACCCACTAATGTCAACAGGGTACAGGAGCACTCTGTCCCCTTCGGGAGGGTTGGGGATGTCTCCCAACGACCCCCGCCGGTGATCCGTTGGCGCATCCACCTGAGTCATATACCTGTCTCAGAAAATAGGCCTTATCAAAGACGAACAGGAAAACAGAAAAAAAAACTTACCGGTTACAGGTAACTCTCTGGATCGGTCTTCCCGTGGAGCCGATGGGAGATCCCGGACGAGTCCCCAAATATTATGCCCAAGTCGCGAAATCTCCCAATGACCACCAGGGAGCCGGTATCTGATGCAAAAGCAAGAGAGTTTTTATTACCAAGCTCAAGCTGGGGCTCCCACCGTTACCGACACAGCGGCTAAGGAGAGGAGCCCCGAGTTTTGGGTTACACTGCTTATATAGGGAATATTCAGGTGAAAGGGTAACAAAGGGGGTGTTCAGGCTGAAGAACTACTGATTGGTTACCCTCTTCTATAGGGTTGTGTGTGGATTTCTGATTGTTTTTTTTTTACTTCCACAGTAGATCATTACTTCCAAGGTAAATCACAAAGGTAAATCATTACTTCCAAGGTAAATCACAAATTCTTGAACTTAAAGTCAGGAGGTTTAACCTAAGGGCTGATTGGCTCGTGCACAGTGGGGCAAGTTTAGTCAATATCCAAAGTCTAAGTCTGTTTGCCCAGTACCTTTGCAAAATGGAGTTCTTTTACAAGATGGAGTAGCTCAGGCTCTTCAAAACCACATGGATCAACCACCTGAAACAGCAAGGTTACCACTACCCATCTGGCCACATGGACACTCTTGTACTCAATCCACAAGATCAAAACTGCTATTAACTTGAATCTGTCCCTCACCACGAGGTCTCTGGGCTTTCACTGATACCATGGTAAGAGGTACTGGCTGCCAACCAAACACATTGCCTCTAGTGAGTCAATTACCCTTGTCTAAACCCTTCAATGCGGGAGACCTGGGTTTGATCCCTGGGTCAGAAAGAGCCCCTGGAGGAGGAAAGGGCAACCATTCTAGTATTCTTGCCTGGAGAATCACATGGACAAGAGGAGACTGGCAAACTACAGTCCATGGGGTTGCAAGGAGTCGGACATGACTGAGCAACTAACTTAAGCCCCTACCAGTTCCGACTCCTGCTTCTTTCCAAATGTCAGACTGAGGTAAGCCAGTGCAAAACACGTGCCTCCATATTTTACAGATGACAAAAACCCAAATTTAGAGGAGTTGAGAAGATTGCCCACTTAAGTAGCAAAAGATTAGGGAAACTTACGTAAATTAGGACAGAGAAGCATACCTCACAGTTACTGCAAAACTTAGACTTAATGAAAGACAGGGTACTATAGTGAAAGATTTAGAATAAAATGGAGTTATATTAGAATCCCGGCTCAGGAACTACCTGTAGGACTGAACACGCTTAACCTGTTTCTCATTTTTCTTATCTCTAAAATGGGAAAAATACTAGCGTTCAGTTCAGTTCAGTTCAGTCACTCAGTCGTGTCCGACTCTTTGCGACCCCATGAATCGCAGCACACCAGGATACCCCTACACAAACCCTAAAACAAGAGACATATTATCTTACAGATCCTGTGGGCCAGGAATCTGGGCATGCCTCCCCTTGGGGCCTCTGACTCAGGGTCTCTTAAGAGGTTGTAGTTAAGACGTCAGCCAGGCCTGGGTCTCCTCTGGAGGTTCCCGCATCTGGTGGGCCGGATGCAGTTCCTCACTGGGTTGGCCAGAGGGCCTCCCCCCACCCCGACACCATTTCCTGTCCCAGGGTAGCTCACATCTGTCAGAGCAAGCAAGCTCTAAAGCAGGAAAGGCCCCCAGAATGGAAAACCAGGCTTTTCAATCTAATCTCGGAAGTGTCAGCTTTTCACTTCTGCTATATTCATCTCTTCATTAGCGATGAGTCACTCAATCCAGAACAAACTCAAAAGGAGATAATTACACAAAGGTGTGGACTACAGGTCAATGGGGGTTATCTTAAAGACTGTCTACCACAATGCCTAAAATGTAAAGAGTTAAGAAACAGAAAAAGAAATATGTAAAGCATCCTGCATATACTAGGGGCTTAATAAATGACACATTATTAGTGAGCTACAATTTCTAGTCAAAAATCCTTGTTTAAAAGTAACAAATATATATATATCTCCCAAAGAAGGAGGCTTGAGAAAACCTTAGATGTGACTCATTTTTATCTAAACATGTTTTTGTTTGATCAGTGTGATGGTGGTGCCTCATTGTATTTCAGAATAAGTTTCAGGAAGTAGAACAGAAGTTTCTAAAGGTTTATCTAATATTATGAGAAGGAGAAAATCAAGGGTATGAGTGGGTGTGTCTAGTTGCTAGGAGAGCAAACTCCCTATAGAGATTGGACATTTAGGTTAGTTCCATGTCTTGGCTATTATAAGCAGTGCTGCAATGAACATTGGGGTGCATGCTTCTTTTCAGACATGTTTTTCTCTGGATATAGGCCCAGGAGTGGGATTGAAGGGTCATAAGGTAGCTCTATTTGTTTAAGGAACCTCCATACTATTCTCCCTAGTGGCTGTACCTACTTACATTCCCACCAACACTGTAAGGGTTTCCCTTCTCTCCACACCCTCTACAGTGCTTATGATAGTAATTTTAGCTGGTGTGAAGTGATATCTCATTGTGGTTTTCATTTGCATTGATCTGATAATTAGTGATATTGAACATCTTTTCATATGGCTATTGGCCATGTGTATGTCCTCTTTGGAGAAATGTCTATTCAGGTCTTCTGCCCACTTTGGAGTGGGTTGTTTTCATGCTGTTAAGCCCACAAAGATCTGTCTAGTCAAGGCTATGGTTTTTCCAGTAGTCATGTATGGATGTGAGAGTTGGACTGTGAAGAAAGCTGAGTGCCAAAGAATTGATGCTTTTGAACTGTGGTGTTGGAGAAGACTCTTGAGAGTCCCTTGGACTGCAGGGAGATCCAACCAGTCCATTCTAAAGGAGACCAGTCCTGGGTGTTCATTGGAAGGACTGATGCTAAAGCTGAAACTCCAGTACTTTGGCCACCTCATGCGAAGAGTTGACTCATTAGAAAAGACTCTGATGCTGGAAGGGATTGGGGGCAGGAGGAGAAGGGGACAACAGAGGATGAGATGGCTGGATGGCATCACTGACTCGATGGACGCGAGTCTGAGTGAACTCTGGGAGTTGGTGATGGACAGGGAGGCCTGGTATGCTGCAATTCATGGGGTCACAAAGAGTCGGACACGACTGAGCAAATGAACTGAACTGATGTCCTGGAGAAGTGTCTATTCAGGTCTTCTGCCCATTTTGGCGTGGGTTGTTTTGATGCTGTTAAGCAGCATGGGCTGCTTGTGAATTTTGGAGACTAACCCCTTATCAGTCACTTCATTTGCAAATATTTTCTCCCAACCTGTGAGTTGCCTTTTCATTTTGCTTACTCTTTTCTTTGCTGTGCAAAAGTTTTTGAGTTTAAGTAGGTCCTATTTATTTTTGCTATTTCCATTATTGCTGGAGATGGATCAAAAAAATATGTTGCTGTGATTTATGGCAGAGAGTACAGAACATATACTTTTTGAGTGCAGAGTCCTTGCCTTAGTTTCATTTATAACCCCAAGTCCTAGCACAGTATCTGCACAAAGCAAACACTCAAGAAATGTTTGCAAAATGTTGTTGAAATCCATTTCCCTATAAAATAATTCAGATTAAGACTTGTAATTCTCATGATCTAACAGAGCATTCATTTTTTAGCATATTTAGGGAAGATTCAGTAATTTTTAAAAACATTACAATGAAGATCTCAGAAATACAATTCTTTACAAGTTACTTGAAATAGTTTTACAATAGGGTTCCCCATGACACTAATAATGTACTAAATGTTCTTTATCCCTTATATGTTTTCCTCTGACTCTTCCTCAGTGGAGTCAGTTGGTGATTATGGCTATTTTAAATACTGAGTACAGTTGAAGCATGCTGACCGGAAAAAAAAAAGCCTGCCACAAATGTGATTTTTTTCCAAGGTGAGAAAGAAGCATTCACAAGAATTCAAGAAGCTGTTGTAAGCAATTAAGGGGCACTTCTATATTTCTGCTGAAATGTTTATTCCTTGTTAAGTTCTTGACTCTTTGTCAGTGATTTTAAACTTCATGATTTCACTCCCCATTTGCCAAAGGATGCTGCATTTCACGTGGGAACAAAGGTTTCTCTGGAGGACAGTGGTATTGAATGGTAGATTTTACACTGTCTCTTCATTCTCCTGACACATGTTCCTCCTTTATCCTACTTTCTTTGTCATCTCACCATATCTTCCCTCTCCTCTTTTTTTTACCTTCTCATTTTCTCAAGCACTTTGTACTCATTTACCCCAATGTCTTTTTTTCTCTTCCCCCCTCACATATATTCACCACCTGCTCTGCTTTATAATGCATTTCTTGTAACTCTTTCATTATTGAGTCCTCTTTTCCTGTCACACCTACTCCTACCCCCACTGGCCATTATCATTTTTCAGTACTTATATGAGCACATCAGTGTGCGTCTATTGGAGAAGGGAGACTAGGGACTGTCCCTTGGACAGTCTGAGTTCCTCTTTTCCCCTTTTAATAATTTGAGCATCAGCAGTTAAGAAGAGAGGTACCTCTGCTCACCATCACATTCCTAGACTTTAGTTAACCTGTTTTTAGTTTTTTGGCCATGATGCACAGCCTGTGGGGTCTTAGTTCCTCGACCAGGAATCAAACCCAGCTCTTGGCAGTGAATGTGCAAAATCTTAACTACTAGATGGCCAGGGTTAACTGGTGGTTATCCAGGTGGAATAACTCCCATTATTCCACCTCTTTTAAAAAATGGTATTATTTAATTTAGTGCATAGAAGCTAGAGATAGTACAGAGGACATCTGAGCACTTAGCAAAATAAACTGGAATAAGAGAAAATAGTATGCTATTTACACCGTTGGAGAGGAGACACTGGATTAAAGTGAAGAAGCCAGGCAGGAAAGAGCAGAGGGCAAGCTGAATGAGATCTTGTGTGGTTCAGAAAAAGCCAAGTCATCATATTTCAGTTACCTTTCTAGAACCAGTGAGCTTACAGAAACCCCTTGGCCAAGAAACACCCAGTGTATCACTGTTGAATTCACTAGTGCCTGGGGAATATACATTATAAAAAAAAGAGTCATTTTTCATCTCATTACTTTAATCATTTTGTCAAAATAATCTGAACTTGGGTACATAAATACTCAATTTGTTATCAGAATGTGTACCTTAAAAGTCCCTGAGAAACATTCAAAAATGACTGAAATGTATTCAATGCAATTATTTACCATACTAATTGCCAAGGACTTGGGTCCCTTCTCTGATACTTAAGGCATGTGATGTATCATACATGTATATAAACACAACATCAAAAAACTTATGGTCACGGCATCCAGTCCCATCACTTCATGGCAAGTAGACGGGGAAAAAGTGGACACAGTAACAGATTTTATTTTCTTGGGCTCCAAAATCACTGTGGACAGTGACTGCAGCCATGAAATTAAAAGATACTTGCTCCTTGGAAGGAAAGACATGAAAAACCTAGACAGCACATTAAAAAGCAGAGACATCACTTTGCTGAAAAAGGTCCATATAGTCAAAGCTATGGTTTCTCCAGCAGTCATATACAGTTTTGAGAGCTGGACTATAAAGAGGGCTGAGAGCTGAAGAATCGATGCTTTTGAATTGTACTCCTGGAGAAGATTCTTGAGAGTCCTTTGGACTGCAAGGAGATCAAACCAGTCAATCCTAAAGGAACTCAACCCTGAATATTCTCATTGGGATGACTAGTGCTGAAGCTGAAGCTCCAATATTTTGGCCACCTGATGCGAAGAATCGACTCACTGGAAAAGACTCTGATGCTGAGAAAGACTGAAGGCAAAAGGAAAAGAGGGCGGTGGAGGATGAGATGGTTAGATAGTATCATTGACTCTACAGACATTGAATTCGACAAACTCCAGGAGATAGTGGGAGACAGGGGAGCTTGATGAGCTGCAGTCCAAGGGGTTGCAAAGTGTCAGACATGACTTAGCGACTGAACAACAACAATAGGTTCACATATATAATGTATAATATTTATAATTGCATATTATATATAAATGTATTTGTTTTATATTAATGCCACATCAGAGTCTCCCTTTCTGGTGCCTGCATTTTTTTTTTTTTTTTTCCAATTTACTGATGCTGTGTAGTAAATAATTTCCAGACCGGAAGGCACGTAGGGAGGTCAATTAGTTCTTTAAGCCCTAGGGTGCCAGTTAGTAGAGTAAGGGCAATGGAACTAGAAGGCTGTAAGAGACGATGTTGTCCAACCCCCTCATTTTTCAGTTCAAGTGACAAAGGCTCAAAGGGGTTGTGACTTGCACAAGCATGTCTGGTTCTGCCACTAATACTGTGAAGTAAAACTGGAAGTGTTAGTAGCTCCAGTTGCACCCAACTCTTTGTGACACCATGGACTTTAGCCTGCCAGGCTCCTCTGTCCATGGAATTCTCTAGGCAAGAATACTGGAGTGGGTTGCCATGCCCTTCTCCAGGGGATCTTCTCCACCCAGGGATCGAAATTGGGTCTCCTGCATTGCAGGCAGATTCTTTACCATGTGAGCCACCAGGGAAGCCCCAACTATTACTGTAATCTTAGACAAATCCTTAACTACATCTGGACTTCCACTCCCTTCTCTGTAAAATGGACAGGTGATCATCACAGGTAACATCTCTCAGGTGCTTCCTGTGTTTCCGACACTGTCCTAAGTACTTTAAGTGTCTTTTCTAATTCTCCCAACACCTTCATAAATTATATATAATTACCTGCAGTTAGAGATGAGACTATCAAAACACAGAAAGCTTAAATAATTTGATCCTGATAAGACAATTGGGAAATGTTGCAAAGCTGGCCTAGTAATCTAGGAATAACTAGCTCCAAGATTCTCAGATTCCAATTCTTAAATCCCTTCTGAGAAAACTCCATCAGGAAGCTTCTCAAATTTCTCTAGCTCTGAGAGTCTAGAGCAGAGTTAACAAACTATGGCAACGCCTTTGTTTACAGATAGGCAGTGGCTGCCTTTGCACCACCAACAGCAGAGATTAGCAGAGGCAATAGAGATTGTATGGTCAGTAAAACCTCAAATATTTACTCTCTGGTTCTTTACAGAAAAAATGTGTGCTGACACCTGCTCTAGAGCTTTGAAAATTGAGAGTACGCTGAAACTGACAGCGTTTTACAATGTACAAAGCACCTTGGCAAACGTCATCACATTTAATCCTTGTTTTGCAAGGGGCATTCACTCACTATAAAGGAGGAAGCTGCCTAATCAGGGTCACAGAGGCAGTGGCAGAACCACATACCCAGGTTGTGACTCCAGATTGTGAGCTCTTTCCATGAAGCTATCCTATCTCCTCTAAGTTACTGCTAAGGAAGGGTTTGGAAACTGGAAAAGACCTGTGAATACTGAAGGTGAGTCAGACTGTCTTCCTGTTGTCAATATCATTCCAGATGCCCTCGTAATTAAACTCATCAAGCACTAAAAATAGTAAATTGAATTTGTAATAAATTGGAAAGAAAAGTTTAAGAAAGCCATTTTGGAATATGTGATGTATTTCTATGTATTTTTGTACTAATATATATGAAATTTTAAACTGCTCAACTTAGAATGACTTGAAAAATGAAATTACATAAAATGAGCAATTGCCCATTTCTCTTGCTATTTGATGAGATTAGCCTTAGAATACATTGTTTTTTTCCTTACCTAGGATTCTCCCATGAATAAAACTGCAATTATACCTTCCTCATGCTTACCAATAAAAAAAATACATGGTTAGTTTTAAACAGACTTAATACCATAGAGAGTATTAGTAAAATAATACTTAATATAACTTAACAAAAACTTAATATAACTTAACAAAACAAATTTAAAACAAAATTTTTTTCAAAGAAAGCATAGGTACTTCTTCCTACCCTGCAAATTCAAGCTCAATCTAAATAGCAATGATGCATCTTGAATAGCAAGTATGGCTAGCTTTAGGGATTCATTTGAAATACATGATATGAGGTGACTTGCTTTTTATTTCAGATATATTCTGTAACATATCTTGAGACTGAATTTTATAATCCATATAAGCGGATATGGAGGCACCCTGAAATCACTCCAAGGGGGAAAAACCCTATTTTCCTCTCATCAATTGAGTCATCACTATGTGTTAGACACCTTTTTGTTTATTCTCTAAACAGCTCATAAGCTGCTATGAAGCCAACTCCTGCTCCATTTTACAGATGAGAAAACTGAGGTCCAGGGTTATTACTAATTTACCTGAGGTAACATGGCTGGAATTCAAATCTAAGCCAGAGTACCTTCAAAATCCAAACTATCTCCCAACTGTCCCCATGTAGATTTCCAATAACCCCAAGATCATTGGCCAATAAGTCATAAATAGTTATTTAAAAAGTAGAATCTTTCCTTCTTTTTTGAATGACTCTACTTTGATATTGTAATTCTGCCTATACTATAATATTTTAAAGAGGAAATTTTATCCAGGGATTTCAATTTCTCTTTTTAAGGGAAAGGAAGAACTGAAGCACCTAGATTTTAGTGAGTTTTTCAAGTTTGCAACAAATGCTTATAGACAAAAGTTACTTCATGAATCAGCTCATTGTACTAATCAAATGCAAAATTACTGTTTACAGCAGAATTCTGTATAAACCTAATTAATGTTGGACCTCATCTGCAATAATTAGTCACTGAGGGTGCTTATTAAATCAAGGAGGAAAAAAGGACCCCATTATTTTAGGCTTTAAATCAGCTGGCTTTCTTATAGTACTATTAATGTCACTTTACTTCTAATTTATTCCTCCTCTTCAAATTAGGAGTTTGGGATTAACAGATACACTACTATATGTAAAACAGATAACAAGGACCTACTGTATATCACAGAGAACTACATTCAATATTTTGTAATAAGCTATAATGGAGAAGAATCTGAAAAATAATATATATACCTATAATATATGTTATAGAGAATGTAGGGCTTCCCAGGTGGCGTTAGTGGTAAACAACTGGCCTGCCAATGCAGGAGACATAAGAGACTCGGGTTCAATCTATGGGTCAGAAAGATCCCCTGGAGAAGGGAATGTTTACCCACTCCAGTATTCTTGTCTAGAGAAACCCATGGACAGAAAAGCCTGTAGGACTACAGTCCATAGGGTCACAAAGAGTTGGACATGACTGAAGCTACTTAGCATGCATGGATAATATATGTATTATATATTATATATATAAAACTCAATCACTTTGGTGTATACCTGAAACTAACACAACATTGTGAATCAACAATATGTTAATTAAAAAAAAGAATGTTACTTTAAAAAATAAGTTCTGCCCATTGCTTTTTGACAAAAGTAGATTTCAAGAGCCTTAATGATAGGGACCTTGTCTTAAATATTTTTGTCTTTCTCACACTCAGGGTTTCACACAGTGCAGGTACATGGTGACACCTAACATGCTGTTCATTCAACAGTTTTTAGTCAATGGGTTTATTTTCAAAGTTAGTCCCACAGCACAGTCTCAAGGGCCATAGAAATGTTTGTATCTAGATGGTAAAGAAACTGCCTGCAATGCAGGAGACCTGGGTCAGAAAGATCCTCTGGAGAAGGGAATAGCAACCCACTCTAGTATTCTTGCCTGGAGAATCCCATGGACAGAAGAGCCTGGCAGGCTACAGTCCATGGGGTCACAAAGAGTCAGACACGACTGAGCAACTAAGCACGTACATGAATATACTACTGGGCAGACCAGAAGGGAAACCTGGTGGCCCCAGGGAGAATTGCAGATTTTTGTAACAAAAGATAAAGTTTTACTGCAGGCACAGATTTAGTTCTATTCCCTAGCAACCAAACATTTAACTTCAAACTGACAAGAGTCAAAAACTGCCATTAACAGCCGCCAGACTTTTTTTTTCCTTTTGCATGATTCCATAATACAGTGCAATCTCACTCGCTGTTCTGCAGAGGGGTAATACCAGCACGCCCGGAGGGCTGACTTTCCGGGTTTAAATTTCAGCTCCTGTAAAGACACAAAAATAAATAATTCTGTGGAAGATGATAGTATGGCTTCCTTTTCTATGTAAACATAGGCTGGATTTCTGGGATGAAGTGAGAAGGTTGCTTCTGCTTTATTTTCACATATATAATTATGCTTTTTAAAAAATCCAGGTTATAGAAAAACGGATACAGAAGAAATCAGGAGATGATTATTCACATTGTAAAGGGATTCTCCACAGGGTTCCATTAAACACTGCACTCTCATAACAGTGGATTTGATTAAAAAGCGGCCTTTCAGGAATACATTTGTATAAAGCGAGGTACACCAAATATTCACTCTCCCTCTTCTCCAAGGACAATTCAGCATCTTGTTTCCATTCATAAAGGAGGGGAACAAACACCAGTAGTCGTTACTGAAGTCAATGGAGTCTTGGACCGCCCTCCTCACCTTTCTTAGGCGATGAGGCTTTGAGGAATCCAGGTACAAAGAGTAAGACCCACTGGTGGCCACAGTCCCTTCACTATCCTGCAACAAGGCTCTTTCTAAAACCAGGGTTTTGCAGCATTTGGCCCAGGGACATGTGAGTGGAGGAGTCAGTGAAATTTGGACTCAGCACAGGTCACAAATATAGCCTGTGGCAGATGAGGAAATTCAGAGCCACGGACCACTGTTTCTTGAAGGTAAGCTGTTTCCTCACCTTACAAGGAGGAGGAATCGTCCCCTTATTCATCCCTGAGCTGGGATGCCCTCGGACAACCGAGAGTTATGCAAAAACCAGGAGCACCCAGGATCCTTCCCACCCAGTCTTTGTGTTGAATGATATTAATTGGTAAATCAACTTGTTCCCATAGATTAAAAACGGGAATTTAGGAAATGCAGTCCCACGACTCGGCCGTCAAGGAGAGGCACCGCAGAGCATCCAGACATGGGCTCCAGGGTCACACCCGGGGGGTCAGTGATCTCACTGTTGAAACCAGCCAGCCAAGTTGGGGACGCTCTTGTGTTGGTCCCCAGCCTTCTGCACAGCCTGGCAGGCCAGGCACCAGGGCTCGTCCCAGAAGGAGGTGACATGCACAGCATGGCTCCGGCGCCACCTGAAGTAACCGCGATAGACAGCCGGGTTGCGGTCCAGGAACTGCAGGTGGGCGGCCAGGGAGGAGGCAGAAGGGAAATCGTCCACGTGGATGAAGGCATTGGAGGGCACGAAGCGCTCGTAATTGGTACGNCACCATTTTTTTTTCTTCTTCTAAGCACTTAAATGAAGTCGCTCAGTCGTGTCGACTCTTTGTGACCCCAGGGACTGTAGCCTACCAGGCTTCTCCCTCCGTGGGATTTTCCAGGCAAGAGTACTGGAGTGGGTTGCCATTTTCTTCTCCAGGAGATCTTCCCAACCCAGGGATCGAACCCAGGTTTCTCACATTGCAGGCAGACGCTTTACCATCTGAGCCATCAGGGAAGAGGCTCTAAGTATTTTAGAAACGGCTTATCTGCATTAGGAATAGGAAGATAATTCAAAACAGGGCTATAAAAGGATGACTAAGATAAATATCATAGCATCCAAGTTTAGGATATAAAGGATAAGTATCACAGTGGTACCTTCTGGTTGATCAACGAAGCAACCGAGGCATCTACCTGCACAGTGACTTAAGGAGTTTTTTCCCTATGGCTTGATTTTGAATTTCTGGATTTTGACCTTCATTTATGTAACTAAATTTTTATTCAGCAAATTTCTAAATAGGGCATAGGCGGGCTGCTGACCTGAGAAGAGCAGGCAGTTTTGAGAGAATTTTTAGAGCCCAACAGTGCATGGGTGGTGTCCCAGCCCACTGCCAGGTAAGTTACAAAATGTTAGGGAAGAAATAGACTTGCTGGGAATGGGCCAGCCTGACAGGTATTTTCGATGTTATGCCGTATGGATTTATTGTGAAGAACTTTTTCATTGAAAACCAAGTACAGATTGTGAAAGCTTCCATAAGAATGGTTTCAGGTGGCACTTCCTGCCTGCCTACACTGACAGTTTGGAAGCTGAATGAACAGTGTTAGGTGCTCTGGCTGTACCCATCAACCTAGTGACACTTTCTCCTACACCAAAACTTTTTAGAATGTTTTTCTTTCCATAGAATCACTTTTCAAGCTATTAATAGTTAAGCAAATAGGCTTTGAAATAAGATATCTTAGTGATTCTTCAGTTTATTTTTAATTAGAAAGAAAAAGCTGTAAATGAATGAATAACTTCCTTTCAAAGGAAGGAAAGGACATGTTGGGTTTTCTTTTTATATGATTCAGAAATCTGTACCTTTATGCCCATCCTCTCTCCCCAACTTCAGTAAAATGAGACATCATAGATAGAGCCTAACATTGTGTTTGGCATTTGGTAAATGTTAATCTGCTTGCTTATTTATTCAATTTTCCCTTGTTGTTGTTCAGTCGCTCAGTCATGTCTGACTCTTTGCAACCCCATGGAATGGCAGCACGCCAGACTTCCCTGTCCTTTGCTATCTCCCTGAGTTTGCTCAAACTCATGTCCGTTGGGTTGGTGATGCCATCCAACCATCTCATCCTCTGTTGCCCCCTTTTCCTCCTGCGCTCAATCTTTCACAGTATCAGGGTCTTTCCCAATGAGTCGGCTCTTTGCATTAAGTGGCCAAAGTACTGAAGCTTTAGCTTCATCATCAGTCCTTTCAGTGAATATTCAGTGTTGATTTCCTTTAGACTGACTGGTTTGAGCTTGCTGTCCAAGGGATTCTCAAGAGTCTCTCCAGCATCACTGTTCGAAAGCATCAGCTCTTCAGAGCTCAGTCTTCTTTATGGTCTAACTCTCACATCCAGGGAGAAGGCAATGGCACCCCCCTCAGTGGAAAGCACAGTACAATAAAGCAGGCAGACTCTGGTTTTGGGGGGCAGATGTTCAGGAAAATCCAGGGGAAACCCCTGAAGCCAGATCATGCCTTTGCGTTTTGTCGGGCTTCTTTCCTCATGACCTTTGCCAAGGGTGGGATTCCTCACGCTGGCTCCCGGCACCCCTCCAGTACTCCTGCCTGGAAAATCCCATGGACGGAGGAGCCTGGAAGGCTGCAGTCCATGGGGTCGCTGAGGGTCGGACTCGACAGCGATTTCACTTTTACTTTTCACTTTCATGCATTGGAGAAGGAAATGGCAACCCACTCTAGTGTTCTTGCCTGGATAATCCCAGGGACGGGGGAGCCTGGTGGGCTGCCGTCTATGGGGTCGCACAGAGTCGGACACGACTGAAGTGACTTAGCAGCAGCAGCAGCAGCTCACATCCAGACATGACTACTGGAAAAACCATAGCTTTGACTAGACGAACCTTTGTAGGCAAAGTGATGTCTAGGTTTTTAAAATACTCTGTCTAGGTTTGTCATTGCTTTTCTTCCAAGGAGCAAGTGTTTGACCCCTGGAGAAGGAAATGGTAACCCACTCCAGTATTCTTGCCTGGAAAATCCCTATGGACAGAGAAGCCTGTTAGACTACAGTAGGTGGGGTCTCAGAGTTGGACGTGATTTGGCAACTGAAAAACAACAACATAACCAATTCACAATGTTGTGATAGTTTCAGGTGAACAACAAGGGACTCAACCATACATATATGCATGTATCCAATCTCCCCCAAACTCCCTTCTCATCCCGGCTGCCACATAACACTGAGCAGTGTTCCATGCGCTATACAATAGGACCTTGTTAGTTATCCATTTTAAAAATAGATGTGTGTACATGTCCATCAAGATCAGTATTTTTAAAAGCTCACTTGTGACAGGAGATGAGTATACACATGAAATGGGCTTCTGGCATGCTGGCCACGTTTATTGATGTGGGCACTGGTTAATGGGAGTATTTGTTTGAGGAACTTCATCAGACCATATGCTTACATATGTAATTTTATGTATGTATAGTATGTCAATAAAATGTTGCTAAGAAACAAATCATTCTGTCATCAGTGAAGAATAAACTGGGTATTGTGCTTAGTTTCTCAGTTGTGTCCAACTGTTTGAACTGTAGCCCCCCAGGCTCCCCTGTCCATGGGGATTCTCCAGACAAGAACACTGGAGTGGGTTGCCATGCCCTTCTCCAGGCGATCTTCCCAACCCAAGGATTGAACCCAGGTCTCCCGCATTGCAGGCAGATTCTTTTCCATCTGAGCCACCAGGGAAGTTGGGTATTAGGGACCAGGATAAGAGTAGAAGTATCTAGTCCAGTTAGAAAGCTCTTGCTATAATTCAGATGTGAAACAAGAGAGCCTGAACTAAGATAGTAGCTGTGAGAATGAGATTAAATTAAACTTAAAGGAGAATCAATTCAGAGATATGTAGCAGGCCAGTCTCTTTCTCCAGGAAGCCCTCCTGGACATCCATATGCATACATCTGGGGTAGGTCACATGCCCGTCCTGTGTGTGCCTATATATACATCTTTCAGAACATGATTGGGCAGTGATCATGGCTATTTCTGTCAAACTCTATCCCTAGCACAGAACCAGGCATCTAGTTGTATTCATCATCTCAATGAATACTTGTTGAATGAATGAATGCTCTTATTGTATTATTAAAATGCTCTGTTAATATCACTGATCTCCAACTAGAAAGTGGGCAAGTATCAGGGGAAACTGGCTATTTGAATGACTTGTTGTGACTTTAAGAAGTTCCTCAGGCTTTCAGTGGTAAATGCTATACATATACTAATCAGGACCCTGAGGACAGTCATCAGAAACTCCATCAAATTAGGCTGGGTCTCACTGGCACGACCTGAACTAGGCACTTATGCTTGAAAAATCACTGTGGTCAGGGCATGTGGACTCCCTTCAGACCCTCTTCTGGGTCTCGGGGGTAGAATCAATCTCATATAAAGACTGTGGACTAACAATAGAGGAAAGGTAATTCCCCAAAAGAAAAAGTGAAGTGCTCTTACCTGAAGAAGAAAGAAGGGACAGTGACAGAGACCAAAATCACGTGTCTACCAGCCTTGTGCAATTCTAAATAAATTCTAAATCACTTTAGAACTTTAAACATTCTATGATTCTTTTTAACTTTGCAACAATAAGCAAATGCTTCTTTTGTATGTATTTAAAGACCTCCTAGTTTCCACAAAATGTTACACACGAAGAACTGGATTTCAGTCGTAAGCATGAGGACAATGTCAGGTATCAATAAAGAATTTTGACTAAAGGTTTGTACGAACTAGAGGAGAGCTCCAAAATTCAAGCCTCACTTCATCAAGAATGGGACCGAGGATTGTGTCTTCAGTTCCAAAATTTGATTAGGGACTGGAGGTCTCTGGGGGCAAGAACCAGGCCAACTGAGGTTCCTAAAAACTCAGCTCATGCTTTGTTCTCCATGGAAAGAGTTCATTTTAAGCCTGTCCTGCTGCTCCTCGGAACTTACCAAGTGGTGCAGTGGAAAAGAACCTGCCTGCCAAAGCAGGAAATGTAAGAAACATGAGTTCCATCCCTGGGTGGAGAAGATCCCATGGAGTAGGGAATGGCAACACACTCCGGTATTCTTGCCTGGAAAATTCGATGAACAGAGGAGCCTGGCAGGCTACAGTCACAAAGAGTCAGACATAACTAAGCGACTGAGCGCGCACACACACTGCTCCTTCCCAGAGACAGCTGCTATTTTCCAGAAATGCCTCAGAATGTGTTGTGACTGCCCTGGATCTGCCCACCAGCACCAAGCTCACGGTCAGCCTGGGTCCATGAGAGCCAGACTGTCCTCAAATGGGTTGCTATTTTTTATTAGATCTGAGATTTCTTTAACTGAACATTGACCTGCTAAGTATACTTCAGGTTTTTTTTTCCATTGAAGACAGAAAAGGGCAAAGTTCCTCCCAGGATGACATACTTACTAGGAAATGGGGAGCAACCAGTAAGCAGGTATAACTGGAAAAGCTAACTCGTATGCAGAAAGGTGATTATTTCTTTTGTCAGATATGATTTTTTTCCTGTGCATAATTGGGCTGACGATTATGGAGTTACTTAGTTAATAACTGTTAAGGATTGTGTAAGTTCCATAACAATCCACAAGTAATTGTTCATTGCCCTATTAAAACTAGCACCAACTTTTAAGGTTGTTTGTCTTTATCTCAGTGCAAAATATTACTGCCTCTAAAAGATTGTGATGAATAGTCAATATGAGAATGTATTACACTTACTTTAGGATTTTAACTCTTATGCACTCAAGTCCTTTCTGTATTCTTACTTGACTGAACAGGTAATGCAAGAATTTTGGATGTTCAGGAAAAGGTACATTGTCAAATTCTGGTTTACAGTCAGAAATATTTATATCATATTCAAAATGTTTGTAGGGCTTACATCTGCATTCTCCTTGTTAAGCTACTCTTTCTTAGAGTGTACTTGCAGTCACGTGTACAAGTTACGGAATACAAGACTTACACAAAAGAAAATTATTTTGGCCTTCTGTGGAATGTGTTTCTCTCTAAATAAACCCACTTCTTACCTCCCCAAAAAATAGAAAATTATGTTGGCATTGCAATGAACATGTTAATATCACACAGTGCAGTGCCTGGCACATGCAAGGTGTATAATAAATATTTGTTAAATAAGCGAATAGATGAGTGAATGACTGAACACCACTTTTAATTTTTTTGTTTTGTTTATTTTTTTTTTATTTTTGGCTGCATCACTCAGTATGTGGCTCTTAGTTCCCTGACGAAGGATTGAACCCACACCCCCTGAGGTGGAAGTGCAGAATCTTAATCACTGGACCACCAGGGAAATGCCCACTTGTAATTTTACATTTCATGAAGCACTTATGAAGCAGTTCACTTTGTTCACTCATGAAGCGTATGTAAAACACGTTGGACTGAAAAATAATGACTAAGATAAATAATATAGCACAAGGGTAGGGTAAAAACATGGAGTATCATACTGGGCTTCCCCAAGACCTCTTCATGTTCACCAGCACTATCTTCATACCTCACCTGAAGTCTATTTGGGTCCTTGGTCAAATGAGTTAGCACAAATCCTGTACAGTCTCAGGATCACAAATAGGTCTGATCTGGGTTTACTATGGTACTGGCTCCACATCAGAGCTTAAGTGTGGCCATACTGAACGCAATCAGACCCTAACTCAAGACAAGACCTGAAATCAGGAAGGGAGCCCAGCTCTTTACAGTTGGAGGAAGGGATGGTGAATCCCCTCACCTTTCTCCTGTCCTGACCCCAGTTCTCACACAGACCCAGGGCACACCTCACTACAGAAAATGGAGAGGAGATGCATTTTCCATAGGAGTCAGGGAAGTCCGCCTCGGCAAGCAAATTTCCCTCAAGCAACCACTGAGAACACAAAAGTAGTCAGTTCAGATTCCATTACGCTTGATCCTGTGATTCTTCTTCTAAAAGGAGTCTGAGGTACTTGAAATATTAAGAAATACTTGCTGGATTAAAGTCAACAAAACTAGTGACATATAAATGATTTTGAAAGCATATGAGAATGGAAGGGTAATCCATGTTGCTCATGCATGGCAAGGGAAAATTATTGCCGAAGAAGTGGGGCAGCCACATTTTATAGTTCCATGACCAGCTTCAGTTTCAGTTCAGTTCAGTCACTCAGTCGTGTCTGACTCTTTGTGACCCCATGAACCGCAGCATGACAGGCCTCCCTGTCCACCACCAACTCCGGAGTCCACCCAAACCCATGTCCATCGAGTCAATGATGCTATCCAACCATCTCATCCTCTGTCGTCCCCTTCTCCTCCTGCCCTCAATCTTTCCCAGCAACATGGTCTTTTCAAATGAGCCAGCTCTTCGCATCAGGTGGCCAAAGTATTGAAGTCTCAGCTTCAACATTAGTCCTTCCAATGAACACCCAGGACTGATATCCTTTAGGATGGACTGGCTGGATCTCTTTGCAGTCCAAGGGACTCTCAAGAGTCTTCTGCAACACCACAGTTCAAAAACATCAATTCTTTGGTGCTCAGCTTTCTTCACAGTCCAACTCTCACATCCATACATGACCACTGGAAAAACCATAGCCTTGACTAGATGGACCTTTGTTGGCAAAGTAATGTCTCTGCTTTTCAATATGCTGTTTAGGTTGGTCATAACTTTCCTTCCAAGGAGCAAGTGTCTTTTAATTCATGGCTGTAATCACCATGAAGTGATTTTGGAGCCCAGAAAAATAAAGTCAGCCATTGTTTCCACTGTTTTGCCATCTATTTGCCATGAAGTGAAGGGACCAGATGCCATGATCTTTGTTTTCTGAATGTTGAGCTTTAAGCCAACTTTTTCACTCTCCTCTTTCACTTTCATCAAGAGGCTTTTTAGCTCCTCTTCACTTTCTGCCATAAGGGTGGTGTCATCTGCATATCTGAGGTTATTGATATTTCTCCCAGCAATCTTGATTCCAGCTTGTGCTTCCTCCTGCCCAGCGTTTCTCATGATGTACTCTGCATATAAGTTAAATAAGCAGGGTAACAATATAAAGCCTTGACGTACTCCTTTTCCTATTGGGAACCAGTCTGTTGTTCCATGTCCAGTTCTAACTGTTGCTTCCTGACCTGCATACAGATTTCTCAAGAGGCAGGTTAGGTGGTCTGGTATTCCCATCTCTTTCAGAATTTTCCACAGTTTATTGTGATCCACACAGTCAAAGGCTTTGGCATAGTCAATAAAGCAGAAATAGATGTTTTTCTGGAATGCTTTTGCTTTTTCGATGATCCAGTAGATGTTGGCAATTTGATCTCTGGTTCCTCTGCCTTTTCTAAAACCAGCTTGAACATCTGGAAGTTTATGGTTCACGTATTGCTGAAGCCTGGCTTGGAGAATTTTGAGCATTACTTTACTAGCGTGTGAAATGAGTGCAACTGTGCAGTAGTTTGAACATTCTTTGGTATTACCTTTCTTTGGGATTGGAATGAAAACTGACCTTTTTCCAGTCTGGTGGCCACTGCTGAGTTTTCCAAATTTGCTGGCATATTGAATGCAGCACTTTCATACCATCATCTTTCAGGATTTGAAATAGCTCCACTGGAATTCCATCACCTCCACCAGCTTTGTTTGTAGTGATGCTTCCTAAGGCCCACTTGACTTCATATTCCAGGATGTCTGGCTCTAGATGAGTGATCACACCATCATTATTATCTGGGTCATGAAGATCTTTCATGTACAGTTCTTCTGTGTATTCTTGCTACCTCTTCTTAATATCTTCTGCTTCTGTTAGGTCCCTACCATTTCTGTCAGGTATGACCTAAATCAAATCCCTTATGACTAAACAGTGGAAGTGAGAAATAGATTTAAGGGGCTAGATCTGATAGACAGAGTGCCTGATGAACTGTGGATGGAGGTTCGTGACATAGTACAGGAGCCGGGAATCAAGACCATCACCAAGAAAAAGAAATGCAAAAAAGGAAAATGGCTGTCTGAGGAGGCCTTACAAATAGCTGTGAAAAGAAGAGATGCAAAAAGCAAAGGGGAAAAGGAAAGATATACCCATTTGAATACAGAGTTCCAAAGAATAGCAAGGAGAGATAAGAAAGCCTTCCTCAGCAATCAATGTGAAGAAATAGAGGAAAACAATAGAATGGGAAAAACTAGAGATCTCTTCAAGAAAATTAGAGATACCAAGGGAACATTTTTTATGACCAGCTTACTGTGGTCAAATAAACCACAGCCCAGAAATCTTGCACGATTCGCTGCTGTGAAATCACAATAAAAATGCTGGTTATATTATTTTCAATCACTCCAAAAAGAACCTTTGGGTTTGAATTTACCCTTAGAATGTTTCTGGATGCTCAGTCGTGTCTAACTGTTTGCAACCCCATGGACTAGAGACTGCCAGGCTCCTTTTTTGGTGGAATTTTCTAGGCAAGAGTACAGGAGCAGGTTGCCATTTCCTACTCCAAGGGATCTTCCGGACCCAGGGACCAAACCTGCATCTCTTGAGTCTCCTGCTTTGGCAGGTGGATTCTTTACAACTGCACCACCTAGGAAGCCATAGCAATGTTTAACGGGATTCAACAAACATTTGATCTCAGGAGAAAGAGAATCTATGGGTGACTAAACACTGCCCCAACTGTCTGATTGCATTGCTGGAAATATTTCTGTCCTTGCAGCACCATACAACTCTGCAAAAAAAAAAAAAAAAAAAAGGAAACTTCTTTGCATGAGTCACTGTTCAAAGAAAATTTCCAGGAGCATCTAAGACAGTAGAAGGAGTGCTGCTGCTGCTAAGTCGCTCCAGTCGTGTCCGACTCTGTGCGACCCCATAGACAGCAGCCCACCAGGCTCCACCGTCCCTGGGATTCTCCAGGCAAGAACACTGAAGTGGGTTGCCATTTCTCTCTCCAATGCATGAAAGTGAAAACTGAAAGTGAAGTCACTGAGTCATGTCCAACTCTCAGCGACCCCATGGACTGCAGCCCACTAGGCTCCTCTGTCCATGGGATTTTCCAGGCAAGAGTACTGGAGTGGGGTGCCGCTGCCCCTCTTAAAGTCAGAGAAGAGAAATTCGATGTGATTGAAGACTGGAGATGCTGTCTGACCACCATTCACGGAGCCTGCTCTTCATCACTGCAAAGATGCTTTGCCTCTTGGGTTCCCTCCAGGCTCTCAAGGCCCCATTTCCCTGTCCACAGTTTGAGAAAGAACTTTAGGGATTGTTGTCAGATTTTGGCATGATGACCTCAGGATTATCTGTGTTCCTTTAAAAGATAAAATGCTGTGATTTTCCTTTATTTTTGATATATTTTGACATTATCAGCTTGTAGGGCTATTCCTAAAGTGTTTTCCAAGCCATATAGCACTGAGAATCATTCTGTACTGATATTGGGTTGGTTTAAAACCGAACAAACTTTTTGGCCAACTCCATATTTACAGGGCTACATTAGGGTCAGAACTTGTTTGGGTTTAAAACTTTGCAAAAGCTATAACTTCATGCAGTAACACTTATTGGATGTCAAGCATGTGCCAGGCATGTGAGCTATATCTGAACAAACAAACAAACGAACATTTCTACCCCTGTGGGACATGCTAACTGTCACATTCAACCCATACTGTGAACTGTGGCTTGAGAGAAATTTCAGACGTGAAGAATCTAAAAGTAGACTTCAGAAGCTGTTATGTGAGGTGAAAAAACACGCCCCTTCCCTGGCTAGCCCTAATTTGCATAGGGCAGGCTCACTGGGGAGGAGACAAAAACTTATAAAAAGAGGGAGCCAAAACCCATTGAGGCCTCTCCCTTGGAGTCCACCTACCCTCACACCTGGAGGTTGTACGATTCTTTGTTTGCCGGATAAAACTCTTGAGCTGTAACTGAACTGTTAAAAAAAAAAAAAAAAAAAAAGCTGTGATGTATTAGGCCTTTAGTAACCCTACCCATTTGCCTCTTGAAGTAACATTTCCTTGAACGCCTTGTCACTTTGTCCTTTGTAATTTTGCATTAATCAAGTGTCACCATCAGAGTGGAAAGTTCTTTTAGACACCTATTTCTGCAACTCTTTCATATCCAGTTATAATTAGTTAAGCAAGATTTTTTCATACTGTCAAATAAATTTTTCAGGTTAAAGGGAAGCTAGGATTTGTGAGGGGCGGGTGTAGACATGGGTCTCTCCACCCAAAGTTTCTACTCTCTCACCTTTAGTTATAGAGACGTGGAAATATAAGATGGAAGGAAGCTATTTAGCCCATAGGTGTGCTTCAAGGAAGCACTATAATTAAGACAGATAAAACTAAAGGCAGTTGTACTGTTGCAGGAAGGGGGACCCCTTCCAGGGCCTGAAATTGGGCTCTTGTCTAACACTCAGAAATGAATTGTCTAAGGAGACACATGTGCTGACAAAGCAAGAGATTTTATTGGGAAAGGGCACCCGGGTGGAGAGCAGTAGGGTAAGGGAACTCAGGAGAACTGCTCTGCCACGTGGCTCACAGTCTCGGATTTTATGGTGATGGGATTAGTTTCTGGCTGGTCTTTGGCCAATCATTCTAATTCAGTCTTTTCTGGTGCTGCACGCATCACTCAGCCGAGATGGATGCTAGAGAGAGGGATTCTGAGAAGTGGACGGACACGTGATGTCTCCTTTCAACCTTTCCCGAACTCTTCCGGTTGGTGGTGGCTTATTAGTTTCATATTCCTTATCAGGATGTCCTGTTGTAAAACAACTCATGCAAATGGTTACTATGGTGCCTGGCAAGGGTGGGCGGTTTCAATCAGTATGCTTCCCCTAACAGTACTATTAAGGATTCTTTTGGTTGCAATTACAGTGACCTGCTAGAGGCAGCTTTTGACAAAAAAGAAAAGGGTGGGGGACAAAATTTATTATTATGTAAGAAGTAGGTCTCATAGTGACCCTCCTTTATTATTTTTTTAAGAGTTGAAGAGTTTTATTAGCGATAGTAAGAAAGCTAGTGTAATTAATTTATAGAGTCACTCAGCAGAAATTCCCTTAAATGATCAAAGATTTAAGCCATCTGTGAGGCCAAAGGCCCCTCCACTGAGGGACAGTGTCCAGTGATGCCCTGCAAATCCACTGGCTCCCAGAGTCTCACCTGACACTCGTGGGTAGCTAAGGCCTTGGTGTCCTGCACCCAAGGCTAATCTGTGACAGTGGGCTCACTTGAACAAAAATTACTCTCTTGTGAGAGGGGTTTCAAAGTCCAAAAGGAAGACTGTCGGGCAGAGAACGCTGTCAGAATTCTACATCTGCTTCTTTTCCTCCACCCCGCCACCCCCATCAGCTCTGTGTTTCTCCTGTTCGCTGGGCAGGACATAATCCTCCATAGCTCCATGATTCTCCACCAGCAGTGTCTGACAAGCAACTTTGATTTTCAATTTTAAGTCTTTGGCAGCAAGAATCTGACCGGACTATCTTGGGTGTGGTGTTCACCTAGTGAAATTAGCTATGGTCTGGCATAGGGTCCAGAGGTGTGGTGGTCAGTGGGTGGGCTGGGGAAGGGAGTGGGGATGGTAGTTCTCAGAGAAATGAACACCTGTGTGAGCTGAACAGTTCTGAAGAGGTGTCTGACTCTTGTTTTCCTTTTTATTTTAAAATGACCAAGGAAGAAACTTTCTCAGTCTATTATTTCCATAAACAAATGCTTCCTTATGTCTACTGTAAAACAACTTATTATGAAAAATTATAAACACATACAAACTTAGGAAGAAAAGGGTGATAAGCCCCTTAGTTCCCTTCAAGAGTCAGCAATTATTAATTACCCACATATGCTCCATTTAACCACTTTCCCTTTATTTCTTTTTATGTTTTCAAGTAAATCTCATTTATCATATCATTGCACTCCTTCATGACTGTGCCACCTACAAAGTCTACTCACTCAAAAGGAATTGCATGAATCTAATCAAGCCATAGTAACTTGACACCAGGTGGCATTCAGTGTCCCACTGTCGCACTTGTGTCTCGAGAAGATAAATTACAGATTCTGGTGGTGCCCAGCCTTCCCTCCCAGTGAGGAATCTCTCATCAACACTTGTCTAATGGTTTTATCCACTGATGAGCAGAGTCAGTCAACACTTTGTGGATTATAAAATGATGGTTTCATTAATCTCTCATTCTTTCCGCATTTATTAACTGAAATTCTGTAAAGGGATATCCCTTAATCTACTAGGGCTCTTAGGTACCTAAATTACCAAATTGCTCAGAAGAGGTAAGATCATAGATGATTCTTTCTTTTCAGTTACTACCTTTGTAGATAAGAATTAAAGCCTTTGCAATCTTGACTGGTATTTAGTGAAGCTGGGTTTTGTTTCTGTTGTTGCTGTTTGCCTTCATCCTCTCTCATTTAAAAAAATATCCATATGAACTCGTGGCTCTTTACATATTCAGTGTGTGTCATTTATTTTGTGCTCAAATTTCCCCATCTTTGGACAGAGGACTGCTTTATGACTACTAAGTGCTTTGGATGTGACCTATTAATTTTGGAAACCTCCCTATTTTCTGCTAAAACAAGATGTTCTACATTCACCCTGGAGATTTCCTGCTTCGGGTCTAGAATCAGACATTTTTCCAAGGAGCCCTGGTTTCTTTTTTAATCTAAGCGTTTTAAAAAAAATCAACTTTATTGAGGTGCTAGGAGTTAAGTTTTCAACATAAAATTTTTGTGGAGACACAATCCAACTTATATTCAAACCGGGGAGTTTTTAAAAATGTTATGAACAATATTGTTTTACTTATCAGGATTTCCTTTCAATATTGGCTACCAGGATCAAACTTGATAAACTTTAAATTAGAATTTAAATGAAAGAACATAGTGAAGTAAAGATCAGGATCAAGAGAAAAAAGACATAGCTTTTAATGATCCATGCGCGCTTAGAGTAGGGAGACTAAAAATCTCATTGTACAGGAAACTGAAGTGATAAATCTCTTTTTGAAATTGGCCAGAGCATAAAGAAATAAAGGCTACATGGGAAAGGAAGAAAGGAAGGCAGACAGATAGTCAGAAAGAAAAAAACAAAGAAAGGAAAGAAAGGTGAGAAAGAAGAAAGGAAAAAGAGAGGGAGTATAATAGGGGAGAAATGAGAGAAACAAAGAGAGACAGACTCTTTGGCCAAATTAGGAAGGGGGGTAAGGCCCTATGACTCAAGTCACTCAGCACCCCATGGCAACTGTCCCTGGCTTGAACCCAGGAAGCACGGGAATTCCAGACCCAGGCGCGGATAAAATGAAGGAGGAAAGTGGGCAAGATCCAAGCATCTTTAGGAAAAAAGCAGTTTTCTTTTGTCCTCTCCTCGAAAAGAATGCTTCTGTCGTGTTTCATCAAGAATAAAAAGAGCCATTGGTTTAAGATTGCTATAGACTTTTATCATTTGAAAGAATGTCCTTGTAACCCTGGCTTTCAAGGAGGTTTCATTTAAAAGTGCTATTTAAATTTAAAAAAGAAAAATAACAAGAGGCATCCTATTATATAGTAATTTTAAAAATCATCCTCTACATTATTTGTTATTATAAATAATCCTGGCATGAAAAACCCTGTACATGAAACCAGTTTGTGCAGTGGGGCAGTGAACAGAATTTGATCCCAAAAGGGCCAAGGCCCCAAAGTGGAAAAGAGAGAGGAGTCCTAGCAAGGAAATAGTGCTGTGACTTCAGTCCCGAGGGGGAAGCTGCCGTGTGTGCTAGCGGTTGGTCTGGAAGGGAGAGGCTGCAGAGGAGCCCCCGGTCCAGACCGCAAAGCTGAGGATGAACTTGGGGGAGCTTGTTTGGGGGCAGGAGGAGAGCAGATATGGGGAAGGATATTTCTAAAGTCACCCTGAAAGCCCAAGTGCAAAGAGGACATAATTTCTAGTCAAAGAGGACATCATTTCTAAAAATAGGTGGCTCAGTGGTAAAGAATCTGCCTGCTAATGCAGAGGACTTAGGAAACACAGGTTTTGATCTCTGGGTGGGGAAGATCCCCTGGAAGAGGAAATGGCAACCCACTCCAGTATTCTTGCCCGGAGAATCCCATGGACAGAAGAGTCTGACTGGGTACAGTCCATGGGGTTCCAAAGAGTTGGACGTGACTGAGCAGCATTGGCAAATAGAAGCCAGTCACCTACAGAGTCCCACTTGGGGTCTGTGAGCTAACAGCAAGTCTTGTATCTCCTCTACATGTAGCATCAATAGAAACTGGGCTATGGTTCTTATAGTGAAACAAGATTCAGACTTCTGGCATTAAGAGCAGCCCTGCTGCTGCCTAGATGGAACTACCAGCCAGCTCCCTTTGGGACGTCATTCCAGGTCCCTTTTGCCTGCGGCCACGTGGAAAGGTATATGAGCCCAGAAATCTTCTCTGAGTATTACTGTCTGGTGTTGCATCTGTACTTGAGTACCTAATACCCATTTTTTCTATTACAGTAGGAAAACAGTTTTCAAAGTTCTTTTCTAATCTTTCCTTCACAACATGTTTATTAATCAGAAATAAAAGGATGCTGCCTATTTTGTCATGAAAATTCAAAGCTATTCAGCCAATATTTACAAAGAATAGTCTAATCATCTGGCATTTATGTCATCTTGTGAATTAGGGCAAGTTTTGGGATTTGGGGCAAATTACTTAAATACTCAGTCTTGGCTCTCTTGTCATATGTATATGTGATTTGTAACATGAGATTAGCAATGTATTTGTTGTTAAATAGGATCTTGCTACTGAAGAAAAGAAGGAAATGGCAACTCACTCCAGTACCCTTGTCTGGAAAATCCCATGGATGGAGGATCCTGGTAGGCTACAGTCCATGGGGTCGCAAAGAGGTGGACATGACTGAGCACCTTCACTTTCCTTTCCTTTTTTCAAGAAAATAAAACTTGCCCCAATGCCTGGAGCCTAGTAAATAATGAATAAAAGGTAACTGACAAAACAATGATGCCAGTGATGATAAGTAGGAATAAAGTCACATTCATCATTCATTTTCTGAATACTAACCATAGCAATCTATGTTTTATGCCTTGGAGCACATTAGTAAAAGTAGTACACACACACACACACACACACACACACACACACACACACACACATGTTGAAAGGTTGTAGAAAGGTTGATGGTAAGAATTTTGATAAGGTTAAGATTTTAGATTTGTAAGAATAGTAAATGCTTTACCCCAACTCCAGGTAGTTTTTGGTGTTATATTTCTTTGAAGATGTAATCTCTCCAATTTTAGCCACCGGCTCACAACACTGTTTTTTAAGTATCCAGTGATGAGAGAGTTCCGTAAACATGGTGGTAGCTGGAACTGGCTTACATGTAGAATCTCTTAATTGACTAAGTGGAAATTTTTATATTAAATCTGGAAAAGTTTGGATTTTGACTCAAGAGGTGTTGACTGTTTCATAGCGTAAATATTTTTAAGTAGGGAAGGGACATACCCAGTCAACAAATCTTTGTTGACCTGAGTTGATTTATTTCATTAAATCTGAGAAATGAACTTGAGAACTATAAACTGGAGAAAGTTTTAAGATGAGCTTGAGAGAGGAAGGTGAATGAAAGTTGTGTAATCACAAGACTAGGATAAAGAACTTTCTTAAATTTGAGGGGAAGGCTGTAAGTAAATTGGGCTTCCTTGGTGGCTCAGCAATAAAGAATCCACCTGCAATGCAGGAGATGCGGGAGACGCTATCTGAAAAACCCAAATATCCAAAAAGTAGAGTAATAAATGCAAAAAAAAATTTGTACAAACATATACAGATTTTTAATATAACTATTCAGTTATATTTTAATGAATAGGAATGATATGTTAAAAAGGGATAACATATATACCATACAATGTGATTTCAAACATGTGAAATAAAACATGCATAGCAAAAAGGAATAAAACTATATCAGCATGTTATCAGTGGTTGTTTCTAGAAATGAAATACAGATGGGTTTTTTAATTTTATTTTCCAGTTTTTCTATATGGTATATACTGCTTTTGACAATTGTGGGGGAAAGGAAGGTTAGGGTTTTTTTTTTTTCTCCTTTTTAACCTTTTTAGCTCAGTAGTATTATATTGAGCATTTGTGAAACCTCTCACCCTGACTCCTATTTTCAAGATCACTTCATAAATTTCCCATTTCCTTACTTTTTAGTGGACAAATTTTAGAGAAGTGATGAGCTCTACCAAGGCTAGCATTAAAATGGTTGTCTCTGAGTCAGAGGCTTTTCATCTTTGCCATTCATTTACTAACTTTTACCTACACCTGGATATTCTTTTTAATGGATGACCACAATTATACTACAGTGAAAGGTTAACATTTATAATGCTTACCTTGAGGACTCAATAAAATGCCTTTGTTTCTTATCATATTTGGCATGTTTAATAAAATAAGCTGAATTAGACGTCCAATGTATTCCAACTGTGACAACTAAAAATAAATATAATATTTTCCTTCATTGTTTTCAGGTGTTTAGCAAACTTTACCAATAATCTTTCATTGCTTTGGGTTAATTTACAGATAGGAACTAATACCAATAATAGGAATTACAGGCTAATATAATCTTTTTGTACACATCTAAACTGTGAGACAAGCTTGGGTTTCTTCTGTTTTTCAGACATCAGGAGAAAGAAGTTTCTTCTCAATGGAAAAGTTGTTCATCTTATCCTAGAGTAAAGAAATAAGTGGACAAATAAGCAAATTTATCTTTTGGGGGAAATGTTCTTTAGAACCAAGCCCATTTTAATCTAAAATTGATTTAATGTTTTCAACAGTGTTTCATTGGGCAGAGCAGCATATAAAACCATGTAAATCGCCCAAGAGATTCAAGTAACTGGAGAAGCCTCAGTCTTCTAGATCCCTCTTACTCAGAGCATAGTGTCGGGACTGGCACCAGCATCATCACCTGGGTGCTGGTTAGAAATGCAAAATCTCAAACCCTACCCTAGACTGACTATATCAGGAACTTCTTTTTAATAACATACCCATGTAATTGACAGGCACATTAAAGCCTGAGAAGAGCTGGGCTAGATAGCTTTATTATTGTTTTGTTGTTCAGTTACATGCCACAGAATACGAAGGAAATGATAAAAGTAAATAGCTCAATCTTATTAGTATAATGAAAGAGGAGATACTTCACAGTCTCTAACTAAAGCGGTTAAAAATTTTTTAAATTATAAAAGTATGATAACACATTCACAGGCGATTTGGAAAATACAGAACAAAGTTACATATAGTCCCACTATATATTACAATTATTTTATTATTTTATTTTTTATTGGAGAATAATTGCTTTACAATATTGTGTTGGTTTCTGCCATACATCAATCAACATGTATCAGTGCTTNTATCAGTGCTTTCAGGTCTACTATATCCTTCTACTTTTCTGTCTATTCTTTCTATTAATTTTTGAGAGTTTGATATTGAAACTACAACCAAACACTTCAACTTAAAAAAATAAAGATTTTTAGCTGGAGTTTCAATATCAAACTCTCAAAAATTAAAGAATGGATACACAGAAAAGTAGAAGGCGATAGTAAACCTGAAAAGCACTATGAACTGATTCAACATAACTAAGATTTATACAATTTTCAATAAAGCAGAAATAGATGTTTTTCTGGAACCCTCTTGCTTTTTCCATGATCCAGCGGATGTTGGCAATTTGATCTCTGGTTCCTCTGCCTTTTCTAAAACCAGCTTGAACATCAGGAAGTTCACGGTTCACATATTGCTGAAGCCTGGCTTGGAGAATTTTGACTATTACTTTACTAGCGTGTGAGATGAGTGCAACTGTGCACTAGTTTGAGCATTCTTTGGCATTGCCTTTCTTTGGGATTGGAATGAAAACTGACCTTTTCCAGTCCTGTGGCCACTGCTGAGTTTTCCAAATTTGCTGGCATATTGAGTGCAGCACTTTCACAGCATCATCTTTCAGGATTTGAAACAGCTCAACTGGAATTCCATCACCTCCACTAGCTTTGTTCATAGTGATGCTTTCTAAGGCCCACTTGACTTCACATTCCAGGATGTCTGGCTCTAGATGAGTGATCACACCATCATGATTATCCGGGTCGTGAAGATACTTTTTGTACAGTTCTTCTGTGTATTCTTGCCATCTCTTCTTAATATCTTCTGCTTCTGTTAGGTCCATACCATTTCTGTCCTTTATCGAGCCCATCTTTGCAT
>SJYQ01001605.1:404613-434072 GCA_006410935.1 Redunca redunca | reverse complement strand
TTTTTTTGGGCTCCAAAATCACTTCAGATGGTGATTGCAGCCATAAAATTAAAAGACGCTTACTCCTTGGAAGGAAAGTTATGAGCAACCTAGATAGCATATTCAAAAGCAGAGACATTACTCTGCCGTCTAAGGTCCGTCTGGTCAAGGCTATGGTTTTTTCAGTAGTCATGTATGGATGTGAGAGTTGGACTGTGAAGAAGGCTGAGCACCGAAGAACTGATGCTTTTGAACTGTGGTGTTGAAGAAGATCTTTGCGAGTCCCTTGGTCTGCAAGGAGATCCAACCAATCCATTCTGAAGGAGATCAGCCCTGGGATTTCTTTGGAAGGAGTGATGCTAAAGCTGAAACTCCAGTACTTTGGCCACCTCATGCGAAGAGTTGACTCATTGGAAAAGACTCTGATGCTGGGAGGGATTGGGGGCAGGAGGAGAAGGAGACGACAGAGGATGAGGTGGCTGGATGGCATCACGGACTCGATGGATGTGAGTCTGAGTGAACTCTGGGAATTGGTGATGGACAGGGAGACCTGGCATGCTGTGATTCATGGGGTTGCAAAGAGTCGGACATGACTGAGCGACTGAACTGAACTGAACTGATACAATTTTCACACAACAGCAGGATACAAATTCTATTCGAGTTCCCATGGAGTATAAACTATAAGACACTGGAATATATCCAGGGACATAAAACAAGGTGCAAAAATTTCATGGTCTAAAGATATTGAAATCATACAGAGCCTGTTCTCTTATCACTGAGGCATTATGTTAGAAATCAATATCAAAAGATATTTAAAAATAACCCACATATTTTCAAGTGCAATGTGACATTTTCCAAGAAAGACATTTGACTTAGTCATTGAAAGCCTCAGTAAAGTTAAAAGACTGAAAAAACACAGATTGCAGAGAAGAAAGCACTTAAATGAGAAATTGATATCAAAGATATTTTTTAAATCCCATATATTTGGAAATTAAATGTCCACTTTTAAATGATGGGTGTATTGAAGAAGCCTTAACAAGAAAAATTAGAAAATAAGTGTAAGAGAATAAAAATGAAAATAATTTACCAGAGTTTGTTGTATGCAGCTGATGTTGCTCAATGCAACTAAATACAATGTGGAATCTTGAATAAGTATGAAAACAAATAATGGAAACTAACATAAAATTTTGTGAAATTTGAACAAATCTGTACTTTAGTTAATAATACTGTATCAAATGTTAATTTCCTATTTTTCTTTTCTTTATTTTTACAGCTTAGTATTTCTTTGTATCCTAAGAATTGGATTAAAAGTTTCAAGCTTCAAAGTTTTTTAAAAAAAATTATTAAGATAATAAGCTGTCTAGACTTTTTGCAGTAATACTAGATGCCAGAATAAATGGAACTATATCTAAGTTTTGAGTGAACATAAATTAGAAATCTAGCATTCAATTCATACTTAGTCAAAGAAGTGGAACCAAAATGTCATAAATTTTTTAGCTAAGCAAAAATTCATAAGTTTCCTAAACTATATATATTATGTCAGATCTGAAGGTGGCTGGCAGTGAGGGGTAGCAGGATGACTCTTGAACTGGCTTTTCTGGGTTTAGCATCTGAGAAAGAGTTTCTGACAGAGTAAAGGTACTCCTTTCTGCTACTCTCTTGAGATCTTTTAGGGGCAGGTCCCTACATCTGGGAATTGGAGATACAGAAACTGAGCACTGGGGCAGGGAACTGCTCACTTAGAAGCAGAGCCGGGTCAGGTCAAGGGCTTAGGGTAGTGCCTTGCACAAATTCCGGGTCAAGTTGGTGGAGTAGGACGACCCTGGACTCACCTCCTCCCAGGGATACACCAAAACTACAACCTCGTAAAGAACAAATGTCTCTCAGGACTGACCTGAAGGCTAGCATAACAGCCTTTCTACAACTAAGGGTGTAAGGAAAAGGCCACGATGAGAAAGGCAGGAGGTGCAGAGTCCTGGTCTGTGAGAACCAAACCTTGGTTTTACTCCTCTGAGGCAACCCACAACCCCAAGAGTCATCACAACCACAGAGGTACCCCCTGAGGAGCCAGGAGGCCAAGTCCCACATCATGCTCCCCAGCACCAGGACCTAACTGGGAAGCTGAGTCCCCAAAAGAGCTGGTTCTGAAAACCAGCAAGGATTAAATCTGGGGGAGTTGGGGGTAGGGGGACGATGATGGGGGTGCCCTGGGAAAGGACAGAGACTTCACTCTTAAAGGACTGCTTGCAGAAACTCACTCACTCCAAACCCAGCAGAGAGGCAGCAGCTTGAAAAGCTCCTGGGCCATACAAGATGGGGAGTCCTTGACTCATTCTGGGGCCCAGAGGGGGAGGGGTCTGTCACAGTCTTTGTAGACCTGGACCTGGGGACTGGAGTTGACAAGAAGAGGGACACAGGGGACCCAAGTCTCGAGTGAAACAAGGGTGCTTTATTTGCAGAAATGCATGTTTATATATCTTCATACAAGGCAGCTTTAGGCAGTAAAAAAAAAAAAACTGAGCAAAAACAAAGCCAAGCAAATAACAGTCTTCAAAGGGCCAGAAAGCATTCCATATCCTGAGTAAGAGGGGCATAACTGAATAGATTACATTTAAGTAAGGTCACTGAAGGGAGTCACTGAAAGGAATCCAAGCGGGTGCCCCTTCTCGTGATCTCAGTCCTGAGAACTGTGTGCAGCTCAGCTCATTCCTGTTTTCCAGGAACTGATAAAGAATAGAGAATCCTTAAGAAATGGCACACAAAAGAAAAGAGTAACATATTGGATCCCTTAAAGCTGAATGTCCTCTGACAGGGGTCCAGTGGAACGTCCTCTGGGGGCAGAAGTGCCCACAGATCATCGTTTGTTTTCACTTTCTTCCCACGTAGCTGGCCTGGTGCTAGTGAGCACCATTTCTATCAGTCTCCATCAGCCTAACTAACACTACCTGCTCTGGCCCTCCTTTCTCCTGAGAACCCAAGAGGCCAGGCCTACACACCAGCACCCCCTCCCTACAGCAGTCACAGCCAAGTCTGTGGACGTCTGGACCAGGGACCAACCCTACCTACTAGGGTGTCTGCAGCAGTCACAGGGAAGCCTGCCTGGGGACCAACCTCACCCACCAGCACACCCACAACAACTTCTGTCCACCCATCACAGGAGGGCAAATGCAGCTTACACAGGGGATAACCCTGGGGCACCTGGCTGTGTTGACCAGGGGAGATTGTACCGCTGGGCCCTATAGGACACCTCCTATATAAGGCCACCCTTTCAAGACTGGGTGATGAAGCTGATATATGCAGAAACAGAGTTCAGGAGTCAATCATTTCAGCAGTGTCCGACTCTTTGCAACCCCATGGACTTCAGCACACCAGGCTTCCTTGTCCATCACCAACTCCCGGAGCCTGTTCAAACTCATGTCCATCGAGTCGGTGATGCCATCCAACCATCTCATCCTCTGTCATCCCCTTCTCCTTCCACCTTCAGGGTCTTTTCCAATGAGTCAGTTCTTTGCATCAGGTGGCCCAAGAATTGGAGTTTCAGCTTCAGCATCAGTCCTTCCAGTGACTATTCAGGACTGATTTCCTTTAGGATGGACTGGTTGGATTTCCTTGCAGTCCAAGGGACTCTCAAGAGTCTTCTTCAACACCACAGTTCAAAAGCATCAATTCTTCAGTGCCCAGTTTTCTTTTTAGTCCAACTCTCACATCCATACATGACTACTGGAAAAACTGTATCTTTGTCTAGATGGACCTCAGTTGGCAAAGTAGTGTCTCTGCTTTTTAATATGCTGTCTAGGTTTGTCATAGCTTCTTCCAAGAAGCAAGCGTCTTTTAATTTCATGGCTGCAGTCACCATCTGCAGTGATTTTGGAGGCCCCCCAGTTAAGTCTGTCACTGTTTCCATTGTTTCCCCATCTATTTGCCATGAAGTGATGAGACCAGATGTCATGATCTTCATTTTTTGAATGCTGAGCTTTAAGCTGACTTTTTCACTCTCCTCTTTCACTTTCATCAAGAGGCTTTTGAGTTCCTCTTCACTTTCTGCCATAAGGGTGGTGTCATCTGCATATCTGAGGTTATTAATATTTCTCCTGGTAATCTTAATTCTAGCTTGTGCTTCATCCAGTCCAGCATTTTGAATGATGTACTCTGCATATAAGTTAAATAAGCTGGGTGACGATATACAACCTTGACTACTCCTTTCCCAATTTGGAACTAGTCTGTTTTTCCATGTCCAGTTAGAAACGGAATTAGGCAAAATGAAAAAAATACGGAATATACTTCAAAGGGAAAAACAAGATAAAACATCAGGGGAAAAAGAAAGAACTAAAGGAAGAGGCGGGCACAAGCGCGGGTGGCTGCGACAGTGCACAAGCGTGGCGGAGAGGAGCAACCCCGTGTCCGAGGTCAGGGGTAGAGGCCGAGAGTGCCAGGCTGCGACAGTGTAGGAACAGCCAAGAGAAGCTACCCCACATCCGAGGTCAGGGGCGGAGGCCGGGAGGAGCTACCCACCGCCCGAGGCCAGGGGCGGCTGCCGAGAAGAGCAACCCCATGTCCAAGGAGCGGTGGCTGCTTGGGCGTAGGAGGGCGGAGATGAGCTACTCCGCGTTCAAGGTCAGGAGGGCAGCTGTGAGGAGATACCCCTGGTCCCAGGTAAGGAGCAGTGGCTGCGCTCTGCTGGGGCAGCCGTGAAGAGATACCCCACGTCCAAGGTAAGAGAGGCCCAAGTAAGAGAGTATGTGTTGCAAGAGGGCATCAGAGGGCAGACACACTGAAACCATACTCACAGAAAACTAGTCAGTCTAATCACACTAGGACCACAGCCTTGTCTAACTCAATGAAACTAAGCCATGCCCTGTGGGGCCACCCAAGATGGATGGGTCATGGTGGAGAGGTCTGACAGAATGTGGTCCACTGGAGAAGGGAATGGTAAACCACTTCAGTATTCTTGCCTTGAGAACCCCATGAACAGGATGAAAAGGCAAAATGATAGGATACTGAAAGAGAACTCCCCAGGTCAGTAGGTGCTCAATATGCTACTGGAGATCAGGGGAGAAATAACTCCAGAAAGAATGAAGGGATAGAGCCAAAGCAAAAACAACACCCAGTTGTGGATGCAACTGGTAATAGAAACAAGGTCCGATGCTGTAAAGAGCAATATTGCATAGGAACCTGGAATGTCAGGTCCATGAATCAAGGCAAATTGGAAGTGGTCAAATAGGAGATGGCAAGAGTGAACATCGACATTCTAGGAATCAGTGAACTAAAATGGACTGGAATGGGTGAATTTAACTCAGATGACCATTATATCTACTACTGCAGGCAGGAATCCCTTAGAAGAAATGGAGTAGCCATCATGGTCAACAGAGTCTGAAGTGCAGTACTTGGATGCAGTGTCAAAAACGACAGAATGATCTGTTTGTTTCCAAGGCAAACCATTCAATATCACAGTAATCCAAGTCTATGCCCCAAACAGTAATGCTGAAGAAGCTGAAGTTGAACGGTTCTATGAAGACCTACAAGATCTTTTAGAACTAACATCCCCAAAAGAAGTCCTTTTCATTATAGGGGACTGGAATGTAAAAGTAGGAAGTCAAGAAATACCTGGAGTAACAGGCAAATTTGGCCTTGGAATATGGAATGTAGCAGGGCAAAGACTAATAGAGTTTTGCCAAGAGAATGCACTGGTCATAGCAAACACCCTCTTCCAACACAAGAGAAGACTCTACATATGGACATCACCACATGGTCAACATCAAAATCAGATTGATTATATTCTTTACAGCCAAAGATGGAGAAGCTCTATAAAGTCAGCAAAAACAAGACCAGGAGCTGACTGTGGCTCAGATCATGAGCTCCTTATTGCCAAATCCAGACTTAAATTGAAGAAAGTAGGGAAAACCACTAGACCATTCAGGTATGACCTAAATCAAATCCCTTATGATTATATAGTTGAAGTGAGAAATAGATTTAAGGGACTAAATTTGATAGAGTGCCTGATGAACTATGGACTGAGGTTCGTGACACTGTACAGGAGACAGGGATCAAGACTATCCCCATGAAAAAGAAATGCAAAAAAACAAAATGGCAGCTGTCTGAGGAGGCCTTACAAATAGCTGTGAAAAGAAGAGAAGTGAAAAGCAAAGGAGAAAAGGAAAGATATAAGCATCTGAATGCAGAGTTCCAAAGAATAGCAAGAAGATATAAGAAAGCCTTCCTCAGCAATCAATGCAAAGAAATAGAGGAAAACAACAGAATGGGAATGAATAGAGAACTCTTCAAGAAAATTAAAGATACCAAAGGAACATTTCATGCAAAGATGGGCTCAATAAAGAGCGGAAATGGTATGGACCTAACAGAAGCAGACGATATTAGGAAGAGGTGGCAAGAATACGCAGAAGAACTGTACATAAAAGATCTTCACGACACAGATAATCACAATGGTGTCACTCACCTAGAGCCAGACATCCTGGAATGCGAAGTCCAGTGGGTCTTAGAAAGCATCCCTATGAACAAAGCTAATGGAGGTGATAGAATTCTAGTTGAGCTATTTCAAATCCTGAAAGATGATGCTGTGAAAGTACTGCACTCAATATGCCAGCAAGTTTGGAAAACTCAGCAGTGGCCACAGGACTGGAAAAGGTCAGTTTTCATTCCTATCCCAAAGAAAGGCAATGCCAAAGAATGCTCAAACTACTGCACAGTTGCATTCATTTCACAAGCTAGTGAAGTAAATAATGCTCAAAATTCTCCAAGTCAGGCTTCAGCAATACGTGAACCGTGAGATTCCAGATGTTCAAGCTGGTTTTAGAAGAAGCAGAGGAACCAGAGATCAAATTGCCAACATCCATCGGATCATCGAAAAAGCAAGAGAGTTCCAGAAAAAACATCTATTTCTGCTTTATTGACTATGCCAGAGCCTTTGTGTGGATCACAGTAAACTATGGAAAATTCTGAAAGAGATGGGAATACCAGACCACCTGACCTGCTTCCTGAGAAACCTATATGCAGGTCAGGATGCAACAGTTAGAACTAGACATGGAACAACAGACCGGTTCCAAATAGGAAAAGGAGTCTGTCAAGACTGTATATTGTCACCCTGCTTATTTAACTTATACACAGAGTACATCATGAGAAATGCTGGGCTGGAAGAAGCACAAGCTGGAATCAAGATTGCTGGGAGAAATATCAATAACCTCAGATATGCAGATGACACCACCCTTATGGCAGAAAGTGAAGAGGAACTCAAAAGCCTCTTTATGAAAATGAAAGAGGAGAGCGAAAAAGTTGGCTTAAAGCTCAACATTCAGAAACGAAGATCATGGCATTCTGGTCCCATCACTTCATGGCAAATAGATGGGGAAACAGTGGAAACAGTGTCAGACTTTATCTTTTGGGGCTCCAAAATCACTGCAGAGGGTGATTGCAGCCATGAAATTAAAAGACACTTACCTCTTGGAAGAAAAGTTATGACCAACCTAGATAGCATATTCAAAAGCAGGGACATTACTTTGCCAACGAAGGTCCGTCTAGTCAAGGCTATGGTTTTTCCAGTGGTCATGTATGGATGCGAGAGTTGGACTGTGAAGAAAGGTGAGTGCTGAAGGATTGATGCTTTTGAACTGTGGTTTGGAGAAGACTCTTGAGAGTCCCTTGGACTGCAAGGAGATCCAACCAGTCCCTTCTAAAGAAGATCAGCCCTGGGTGTTCTTCAGAAGGAATGATGCTAAAGCTGAAACTCCAGTACTTTGGCCACCTTGTGCGAAGAGTTGACTCATTGGAAAAGACTCTGATGCTGGGAGGGATTGGGGGCAGGAGGAAAAGGGGATGACAGAGGATGAGATGGCTGGATGGCATCACGGACTCGATTGATGTGAGTTTGAGTGACCTCAGGGAGACGGTGATGGACAGGGAGGCCAGGCGGGCTGTGATTCATGGGGTTGCAAAGAGTCAGATATGACCGAGTGACTGAACTGAACTGAATGAAAGAGGAGATAAAGTTTACCAGATAAAGAATTCAAAGTAACAATCATAAGATGCTTATCAGACTCAGTAGAAAACTGGATGAATTCAGGGAGAGAATCAACAAAAGGCTAAAAGGATTGTTAGCCTCTTTCACCAAAGGGCTAGAAGATATAAAAAAGAAACTTTTCACAGTTTTGAATTCATTAATTGAAGTAAAAAAGTACACTAGTAGAAACCAGCAGGAGATCAGAGAATACAAAAATAAAAATACAGATCAGTTATCTGGAAGACAAGGATAGTAGAAGTCACTCAATCAGAATAGCAAAAAGGAAGGAGAATAAAACAAAAGAAATAAGAGGGCTCATGAGGGGTCCCAGCTCCTCTGACAGCAGGAGGAGCAGCAGTGGACAGGCAGCCCAGCTTCTGGATTTCTCTCAGCACCCCCAGCATGCGCCCACCCCGCCTCCAGCATGCTCAAGAAGGGCAGCTCCGCATAGAGGACAGCAACAGGGGACTCCAAGACGAGATCCTGGAGGTTGCCATCCAAACCTGCTCCTCCAAAAGTGGAAACAGGGCCAAAAAAGGCAGCAGGAAAGGATAAATCTTCAGACAGAAAAGTGCAAACAAAACGGAAAAGGGGAGCAAAGGGAAAACAGGCAGAAGTGACTAAACCTCTGGTTGGAGGTTTACCTGCATAAAATGGAGAAACTGAAGATGAGGAGAGCCCAGACTCTGAGGAAGCAGGAAAGACAGAAGCTATGTGTGGTTAACATCACACACTGGGTCCTATCGGTGGTCCCTGTCTACCTTCTCGTTCAATCCAGATGAATATCTTTATTAATTAGTTTGTAAATGTAAGTTTTTTTAAAAAAATAAAGTAGTTCTAGAAGTATTTTTAAGAAAGAGGGAATCCCACTTCATTCATTTTTAAAGTGTAAGTGCTTTTTTTTTAAGTTGGAGTATAGTTGATTTACACTGTTGTGTTAGTTTCACATGTATAGCAAAATGAATCAGTGTATATGTATATATACATATACAGATATCCACTTTTCTCTAGATTCTTTTCCTATATAGGCCATTACAGAGTATTGAGTAGAGTTCCCTGTACTATCAGTAGGTCCTTATTAGTCATCTATTTTATATAAAATATGTGTCTTTGTCAACCCCGATATGTTCCCCCCTTACCCCCTGGTAACCATAAGTTTGTTTTCTACATCTGTGACTCTATTTCTGTTTTGTAAATAAGTTTATTTGTACCACTTTTAAAGATTCCACATATAAGTGATATCATTTGGTATTTGTCTTTCTCTGTCTGACATTACTCAGTATGACAATCTCTAGGTCCATCCATGTTGCTGTTGTAAACATCCATGTGCTGGTTGTTTTCTTTCTTTCTTTTTTTGGTACAATTGTAAAGTAAAAAATTAATAAAATCTGGAAAAAAAAAAGAAATAGTGGGATACTGAATATGGGAAATTTTGATTGTGTTAGGTGTCAGCTTAATATTCCATAGATGGGGTAGCTTTTATATCCTATGATACAAAGAGTACCAAATGACAGTTTGGAGTCAGTTGTGCATTTAATGTCTTGAATACTTTTTGTTTTTTTTGGCTTGCAGGATCTTAGTTCCCCGAGCAGGGATTGAACCCATGCCCCCTGCATGGGAGTGTAGAGTCTTAACTACAGGACCACCAAGGAAGTCTCACTGAGCACCTTACTTCTCTTCCCATGTTGATTTGGGTAGAACAGTTTCCTAAAACAAACCGCTCCTTGACCTTGGCTATCCTGGTCAGAATGTTGTGCACTCTGTACCATCTTTCTTTGGTCATGGTAGTCCAGTTTTCCCAGTAACTTTGTTAATGTGCTGTGAGCCTGAGCTCATCAAAAACTCAAAAAACTTGAGTAGGTTTTGTATATAGCATCAAATTGTGAATTAGTGGGACTTATGACATAACAACACATCAACATTTGAAGATATTGGTACTTGTATCCTATTAAGTAAAATTTGCCTCCACCTTCTCAGCTGGAAAGTCACTGGAATAACTATTCAGAAAGAATCACATCTACATGATTTTTTGGTATGTACATTAAGAATTGTGTACAAATTGAACTGTCTGTGTCCTGATCCTCAAAACAACCAGTAAAATCTCTAAATGTCTTGAGATTCATGAAAGAAAAGAAAACAAAAGTGAGGATAGTAAAGGGACCACTGAGAGAACATCAAGGCGAGGAACATTCACATAAAAGAGGTCCCAGAACAAGAAAGAGAAAGGGACAGAAAACCTATTTGAAGAGATAATGGCTGAAAGCTTCCCTAATCTGGCAAAGGAACCAGACAACCAAGTCCAGGAAGCACTGAGTCCCAAACAAGATGTACCTAAAGAGACCTGCACCAAGACACATAATTAAAATATCAGACTATCCCACAGGCCTCGTGGCCAAAACAACAACAAGAAAAACCAGAACATAAATAACACAAGTGGGTTTCCTAGTGGTTCAGTGGTGAAGAATCCACCTGCCAATGCAGGAAACATGGGTTTGATCCCTGGTCCAGGAAGGGACCCCTGATCCCTTAGTTGCCATGAAGGAACTAAGCCTGTGGGCCACAACTGCTGAGCAGGAGAGCAGCAACTTCTGAAGCCTGAGCCCTGGAAACCATGCTCCGCAACAAGGGAAGCCACTGCAACAGAGGCCCGAGCCCCGCAACCAGAGAGGGGCCCCTACTCTCCGCAGCTAGGGAAAGCCCACCCGGCAATGAAGACTCAGCACCGCCAAAACATAAAAGATAAAGGGTTTCCCTTTTTGCTTTTGGGATGCTGATAAGATTCTGATTCCTATTCTAAGTGCTGATTACTCAGATGTGCTCAGTTTGTGAAAAGCTGTACACCTACAATATGTGAACTTATTTGTATGTATATTATGCTTCAGTTTTTAGGTCTCTCCTTTAGTGTCTTTTCCATCCCTAGAGACAATTTCTGTAACCAGTTTCTATGTCCTTCTTGAGTTATTTTAAGCATATAAAAGTTTATATCTTTTAAATATATATATTCAGTTCAGTCAGTTCAGTCACTGTCGTGTCCGACTCTTTGCGACCCCATGAATCGCAGCATGCCAGGCCTCCCTGTCCACCACCAATTATATTATGCATATTACTTATATATATATGTGTGTGTGTGAGTCGCTCAGTTGTGTCTGACTCTTTGAGACACCATAGACTGTAGCCCACCAGGCTCCTCTGTCCATGGGATTCTCCAGGCAAGAATCCTGGAGTGGGTTGCCATGCCCTTCCATAGACTGTAGCCCACCAGGCTCCTCTGTCCATGGGATTCTCCAGGCAAGAATCCTGGAGTGGGTTGCCATGCCCTTCTCCCGGCGATTTTCCTGACCCAGGTCTTCTGCATTAAAGACAGATTACTTACTGTTTGAGCTACCCAGGAAGTTCCATTTATACACATATGCATGCAAAAGCTTTTCTACCACATTTGATAAAGGCTTGAGAAAGAACAACAACAACAAAAATGACACAAATTGGAAAACATAAACTAAATGAAAGCATTGAATTGAAATATAAAGAGTAAAACAAATTAGATAAAAGTAAAACTCATCATAGTAAAAAGTAAAAGTAGTAAAAACTAGTAAAAAGTAAAAACTCATCATAGAGTCCAGTTGTTTTTAAACATGGCTGCTCCTTAGAATTGCATCTGCAATTTTGGAAAAAAAAAACAGTACCTGGGCATTTGTATTTTTCAGAAAATTCCAAGATAATTCTAATGTGCTTTTGGATTTTAAAAAGTGATTATAGGTTTTTTTTTTTAATTAAATGATAGTTTTAGTGATATCGAATTCTATTATTTTCTGTTGACCAATCATGATACAATGGTATTAAAATGAATAATAGTTATATAATCACAGTAGTAAAAGATGTTTATCAGTTTTCACAATCAATAGCCAGACCAAAAAAATAAAAGATAATTTCAATTGCAAGCCATAATAGAAACATGATTAACCTAACAATTTAACATAATTATGTACAATTTGGGGAGTTTAAGTAGAGTGATGTCATAGGTGGAAGTGCAAACATGCACACATTTTCATCCAATCAGCCAGTGTATGACTTTTGGTTAGTGCATCTAATTCATTTACATTTATGGTAATTTTTGATATGCATGATCCTATTACTATTAATTACTTTTGGTTTATTTTATTTTTTTTAGGTCTTTTTTTTCTCTTGTGTTTCCTGCCTAGAGAAGTTCCTTTAGCATTTGTTGTAAAGCTGGTTTGGTGGTGCTGAATTCTCTTAACTTTTGCTTGTCTGGAAAGCTTTTGATTTCTCCATCAAATCTGAACAGGAGTCTGGCTGGGTTGAGTATTCTTGTCTAACTGAAGTGTTTTAGAATTTAGAACTACAATTGATTCTAGAACTAAAAAGGATTCTAATTTTAAATAGCGTGTGTTAAATGGTGGAGGAGTCACAACTCCAGTGATCACTATACTGCAGACAGTGATTCTTAGCTATCAATTATCAACCGATTCTTATGGATTCATCAGCTATGATTTGTATAGCAGATAGAAGCATTTTAGATGGCAAAATGCAGCTGTTAACTTGCAGAGTTGAAGCCAAAACATTCAACAATAACAGTTACTATAACATGATATCTGTAAGAGCCTGACAGTGGGCTGGAGATAGAGGGCTGAGGGCCGCCAGGAAGGTAGTGTGGATGAGTATCAATGAGTGGGAGCTGTGAACAAGTTTCTCCTAAACTGTATGGGTGAAAGTATTGTAATTATAGTCAAAATCAAACATATGTTTTTTTATTATATGCCTTTAATTAATAAGTCAAGGGAATCTGTTGCACTTCTATGTCTTAAGCTGAAGGTAACTTGTTCTTCAAATCAGTCTTATAGTGTGACCTTAGAAAATCACCTTTAAAATAAATTGCTTTGTGAGTTTTATTGGAATGCTGGATTTACCCTAGAGTTGGGACCTGACTAACTGGGTGGAAAGTTGAAATAAACAGTCCCCACTGGGCAAGTGTCCCAGACTTGGGTTGAACAACCATTACTTTAGGACACTCACATCTTTGTGGATTTTGCATTCAGTTGCCTCCCAGGTTCCTAACCTTGCATTCCTATGGCCCTGGCATTTGAGCCTGTTTAACCACTACTATTTAGCCCTTGTTGTCTGATGTGTGAATTTCTCTGCTGTGGTTTCACAGAGGCTGAAGCATAGTGTTGGAAGTTAGACAGACATGGGCTTATAGTTCTGGCCTCACTACTCCCTATACAAGAAGTTGGGTAATGCAAAAAGTCTCCAAGCCTCAATTTTCTCACCTGGAAAATGGAGACTAAAACCCTCATCTTGTGTGACTCTGCAGATTACATAACTATAAAACACCCACCGCCATGCCTGGCACACTGTAAATGGTGGTTATGACTATGTTATTATTATTATTAAACCCAGGTCTCCATTACTGGTTCCTTTTTGCTGCGTGAATCCCTTAGGTAACAAGTTTTTTTTTATCTTTTCACTTTGTGTGTCAGTCTTTAGTGGCTGTATTTTCTTCCTGCTGCTGCTGCTGCTAAGTCACTGCAGTCGTGTCTGACTCTGTGCGACCCCATAGACAGCAGCCCACCAGGCTCCGCTGTCCCTGGGATTCTCCAGGCAAGAACACTGGAGTGGGTTGCCATTTCCTTCTCCGATGCATGAAAGTGAAAAGTGAAAGGAAGTTGCTCAGCCGTGTCCGACTCTTAGCAACCCCATGGACTGCAGCCTACCAGGCCCCTCCACGCGTGGGATTTTCCAGGCAAGAGTACTGGAGTGGGTTGCTAGTGCCTTCTCCATATTTTCCTCCTACTGAATCCATATTCCAGAGGCTGCCTCCCTGGGAGCCCCTTCTTTTGTGGCACTTGGGCTGAGCCCTCACCTGCCTCCAGGCTCAGCGGACAGCCCAGCTCCTATGCACTGCTGGCTCACAGGGCTGGCGTCTAGTCACTCTTCTCACTAGCTGACTGACTTGGGTAAATTATTTAAAGCTTCCTAGGCCTCAGTTTCCTCATCTGTGAAAAGAACTGTACCTGCTTCATGTGATTGTTGTGAAGATTTAATAGATAATTCCGTAAAAAGGGTCTAGAATACAAAGCGCTCCATGGCACTTGCCAGTATGACTCACATTTAGGTAAAGAGTACCCAAGCTTGGCACTTACCCACTTCTCCCTTCTCGGCCCAAGGTTCCCTCTCAACGGAGAGCTGTTTTCAGGACCTAACTGCATGTCCCTCCACTATCTGGACACTGCTTACACCCCCATGTGAGAATCCCTGACTTCTCCACATCCTGCCACAAATATTGCTGGCAGACGCTGGCGGGAGAGTGAGGAATGAGTAATACTTTTTTTCCCCAAACATACTGTCTGTGAGGAACAGTGTACTGGGGCCAGCCTGTTGGCCTCCTACCTAAAATAGGGTAAAACTCATGGAACCAAGCAAAGCAGTTACCTTATTCTTCCTGAATTTCCTCATCTCTCTTTCCTCATTGCCACTAGTAAACACAGATCATCTATCTACAAGGAAAGGCCAGTGCAAGATTCCTACCCGCTGAGTTTGTGGCTGCAAAGTGTGCCACGGATAGTCAGGGGTGTAACTCAGGAGTGTGAACTTCTATTGTATCCACGGGGTAAATTGGTTACCTGAACTGTAACTGTTCAAGTTCCACAATAAGGCAATGAATTGAACTGCTAAACTACAAGTCACCAGGGAGAAGCAAGTCAAAAGAAGATTGGATTTTGACTGAGAACTATCAATAAAACACATCACTGGTTTATAAACTGCTCAGCACTAGTGGTAAAGAACCTGCCTGCCGATGCAGCAGTCGTAAGATGCAGGTTTGATCCCTGGGTTGGGAAGATCCCCTGGAGGAGGTAATGGTAACCCAGTCCAGTATTCTTGCCTGGAGAAAGAACCCTTTGGATAGAGGAGCCGGGTGGACTACAATCCATGGGGTTGCACCAGTCGGACATAACGGAAGTGACTTAGGACAGCATAGCAATACCACCCTCTAAACTGGGCTTGGAAATCAACTATGAAAGAAATAAAGTGTTAGTCGCTCAGTGTGTCCAGCTCTTTGTGATCCCATGGACTGTAGCCCAGCAGGCTTCTCTGTCCATGAGATTCTCCAGGCAAGAATACTGGAGTGGGTTGCCATGCCCTTCTCCAGGGGATCTTCCTGACCCTGGGATTGAACCCAGATCTCCCATTGCAGACAGATTCTTTACCATCTGAGCCACCAGGGAGCAGAGGGAAATCAAGGGTATCAGGATCTTACTTCTGAGGCCTCCGTGCCTTGAATAGTACTTGGCTTGTGGCAGTAAGCTGTTCCTGCTCGGCAGTCCTGGCTTCAAGCCTCCCACAGGGAGGTTCCTTTTAATGCTCCAAATCCCTTCCAGGGCCACTGTCAATATTTTCAAAACCAAGATAATGATTATTAGTTTCTACTGTTTTTAGCACAAAATGTTTTTAAACTATTTACCTGGCAATTATTTTTCTCAGATTTGGGAGACTTATTTGACTTAATTACACTACCCAAAGACTTTAGCATTTGTTTAATGTGTAATTCCAGTTCATTTGTTCATTTATTTCCTATGCAGTTAAACATCTACAGTGCTACTAATTTAACTTCCCCTAAAGAAAGAGATGAAAAGTCAAAAAGGAAACCAACAGCAAAACACAGAGAAATTAGGAATATGTAATAGGTAATATGTGGACTTCATCAGTCAGTCTTATCTGATTCTCATTTAACTTCTAGAAGCACAAAATATTTCCAAAGATAACATAACTCAAAGTTACCAGATTAACTCCTCCAATAGATCCTACAATCTTTTAAACTAGATGCTGGTTAATCTTTCCCTTGAAAGAAACAGTAAACTAACTGGAAAACATCACTGCAAAATATTTGTAATGTAATGTCTACTAAGAGGAGGTGGCAAGAATACACAGAATTGTACAAAAAAGAACTTCATGACGCAGATAATCACCAAGGTGTGATTACCCACCCTCACCTAGAGCCTGACATCCTGGAATGTGAAGTCAGTTGGGCCTTAGGAAGCATCACTATGAACAAAGCTAGTGGAGGTGATGGAATTCCAGTTGAGCTGTTTCAAATCCTAAAAGATGATGCTGTGAAAGTGCTGCACTGAATATGCCAGCAAATTTGGAAAACTCAGCAGTGGCCACAGGACTGGAAAGGGTCAGTTTTCATTCCAATCCCAAAGAAAGGTAATATACCAAAGAAGGCTCAAACTACCTCACAGTTGCACTCATCTCACACACTAGTAAGTAATGCTCAAAATTCTTCAAACCAGGCTTCAGCAATATGTGAACTGTGAACTTCCAGATGTTCAAGCTGGATTTAGAAAAGGCAGAGGAGCCAGAGATCAAATTGCCAACATCTACTGGATCATTGAAAAAGCAAGAGAGTTCCAGAAAAAACATCTATTTCTGCTTTATTGACTATGCCAAAGCCTTTGACTGTGTGGATCACAGTAAACTGTGGAAAATTCTGAAAGAGATGGGAATGCCAGACCACCTGACCTGCCTCCTGAGAAACCTATATGCAGGTCAGGAAGCAACAGTTAGAACTGGACATGGAACAACAGACTGGTTCCAAATAGGAAAAGGAGTACGTCAAGGCTATAAACTGTCACCCTGCTTATTTAACTTATATGCAGAGTACATCATGAGAAACACTGGGCTGGAGGAAGCACAAGCTGGAATCAAGATTGCCGGGAGAAATATCAATAACCTCAGATATGCAGATGACATCACCCTTATGGCTGAAAGTGAAGAAGAACTAAAGAGCCTCTTGATGAAAGTGATAGAGGAGAGTGAAAAAGTTGGCTTAAACTAAGATCATGGCATTCTGGTCCCATCACTTCATGGGAAATAGATAGGGAAACAGTGGAAACAGTGTCAGACTTTATTTTGGGGGGCTCCAAAATCACTGCAGATGGTGACTGCAGCCATGAAATTAAAAGACACTTGCTCCTTGGAAGGAAAGTTATGACCAACATAGATAGCATATTCAAAAGCAGAGACATTGCTTTGCCAACAAAGGTCTGTCTAGTCAAGGCTATGGTTTTTCCTGTGGTCATGTATGGATGTGAGAGTTGGACTGTGAAGAAAGCTGAGCACAGAAGAATTGATGCTTTTGAACTGTGGTGTTGGAGAGGACTCTTGAGAGCCCCTTGGACTGTAAGGAGATCCAACCAGTCCATCCTAAAGGAGCTCAGTCCTGGGTGTTCATTGGAAGAACTGATGTTGAAGCTGAAACTCCAATACTTTTGCTACCTGATGTGAAGAGCCAACTCATTTGAAAAGAAGCTCAGAAATATTGAGGGCAGGAGGAGAAGGGGACGACAGAGGATGAGATGGCTGGATGGCATCACTGACTTGATGGACATGAGTTTGAGTGGACTCCGGGAGTTGGTGATGGACAGGGAGGCCTGGCATGCTGCGATTCATGGGGCTGCAAAGAGTCGGACATGACTGAGGGACTGAACTGAACTGAATGTCTACTTGTTGCACAAGGCAAATTATAGTCCTAAATCCTGATACTGTCAATAAGTGTTGGCTTAGTAATGATTTGCACTGGGCTTTTCTCTGTATCTTAAAATCACATGTTTAGATTTGGGGAGTCAGTTAACAAGTATTTAGTGAGAATTTACTGTGTAGAAAACTATGACCCAAGTTAAATAAAGAAGTGAATTCAGGTAACTGCCATAAGTTGGTTTTCCCATTTCTAAAGCTACTAATGTTAATATCCAATATTCTCCATAGATGTAAGGTTGCCCATGGCAAACACACTGACACAACCCCTCCTGAAAGGAGTCCATAGCTTGTAATGACTGGGGGCACAGCTTTTGGGATCCGAGGCGATCTGGTTTCAGTCCCTTCTCTACCACCTACCAGTTTTACGACTTTGGGCAAGTCATTTAATCCAGTATGTGTCAGTCCTCTCATGGGGATGACAGTAATATATACCTTGAAGGATTGTTATTGCATTTGGGTGAAACGGACATAAGTGCTTTGTACCCAATAAATAGTAGCTTTTTTTTTTTTTTTTTTTTACAGAGACAATGATTTTCCTGTCCAAGCATGGACTGAGACTCTGTTTTCAGAGGCACAGTTCAGACTCACTGAACTGACTCCTTCTCTGCTCCTAATGGAGTGGCTGAAGCTATCTGTCAAGATTAGTTCCCCCCTCCTTTCTAAAGACCTTCAGGGAAGCCTCCACAACCTCCTTCTGCCAAGACCTTACAAAGTTCAAGCTGTTTCTAATATCTAACCCAAATCTTCCCTTAATTGATCAAGCCGGTTTCCTCTTCTGCCCTGTCTAGACATAGAAAAGGGTAATAAACTCTCAGATGAAGGAGTCCACAAACATTTATTCAATACTCTCTGTGACACCTTATGTGAGACCAAGGAAATAGGTTTAGATTTATTCCATATTGTGGGAAGGTCTGGTAAATAGAAAGCAGTTAAAAATCCAGAGGCAGGGACTTCCCTGGTGGTCCCGTGGCTAAGACTCCATGCTCCCAATGCAGTTGACTGAATTCTATCCCCGGTTAGGGAACTAGATCCCACATGCCATCACTAAAAGAGCTCATATGCAGCTCAGCACAGCTAAATAAATAAATATAAAAAAAAAAAAGATCCGGGGGCAAAACTCTGTAGAAAACCCATCTCAAATTAGATAGAAAGATTGTACCAATCTAATTTCATTTGCTCTTTCAGATGCAAGCACAGCTTGATAGAAAAAAATTGGTTGCTGTTGTTGTTTACTCCCTAAGTCACGTCTGACTTTTTGTGACCCCGTGGGCTGTAGCCCACCAGGCTCCTCTGTCCTTGGGATTTCCCAGGCAAGAATACTGGCGTGCGTTGCCATTTTCTTCTCCAGGGGATATTCCCGACACAGGGATCAAACCTGAATCTCCTGCATCGGCAGGAGGATGCTTTACTGCTGAGCCAACAGGGAAGCCCTAACAAAGAAAGTACCTGAAACACAAATGCATATGCCCAGAAACACCTGGTGAAAAAAGAAAACTCTCAAAGCAGAATATTGTTCAGTTCAGCTCAGTTCAGTCGCTCAGTCGATTGCAGCCATGAAATTAAAAGACGCTTACTCCTTGGAAGAAAAGTTATGACCAACCTAGATAGTATATTCAAAAGCAGAGACATTACTTTGCCAACTAAGGTCCGTCTAGTCAAGGCTCTGGTTTTTCCTGTGGTCATGTATGGATGTGAGAGTTGGACTGTGAAGAAGGCTGAGCACTGAAGAATTGATGCTTTTGAACGGTGGTGTTGGAGAAGACTCTTGAGAGTCCCTTGGACTGCAAGGAGATCCAACCAGTCCATTCTGAAGGAGATCAACCCTGGGATTTCTTTGGAAGGAATGATGCTAAAGCTGAAACTCCAGTACTTNAGGCTTCTGGAATAAATAGCATGATTTTGAGTGGATAGGATATTTTTGGATGAAAATGTTACAGAAAGTGATACATTCTCCTGGAGGAAAAGAAGACCAGCAAGAAGTATGAATACCCTTTGAAACAGCGGCATCTTTAAAGGGAGCTTCAGCCTCTCAGCTCTGGGCAAATGCTTTCCAGGTGGAGAAAGGAAGACAAGGAGGGGGAGGGGTGGAGCTGGTCGGAGAGACCTCAATGCCAGCAGCTTAACCTGAAAAGAGAAGCAGGTACAGAGAGAAGCCAGGAGAAAAGAATTAAGTCCTTTCTGGAAGGTAGGAATATTATAGAGATTTTTTTCTTTCTCCTTTCTTGCCTCCAACCCTATTCTACTCAGAAATCTTTTTAGGTGTGTTTTTATCCTGAATTTTAAACTTACAGAACAAAGTCTTTATGCTGAAAATTTTGGCCGATGGGATCTGACCTGGTCTGACAGAGAAAGCTGCCCTTTAAAAATATTTTTGTTTCCTTCAGCTGTCTCCAGACTGTGAATAATGAACATTAGACCTTGAAAAACCAGCATATTGTCTATGCTTCCTTTTTGTAAACATGGTCAGAGGAAGAAAATTTCAAGTCATTTAAATTTATGTTTGGTGACTTCTGAGCTCTGTAATTATCTTTTTTTTTTTTTTTGGTATTTTAATGTGCTTTTGGATTCCTTGTATATTGCAGGTATGAAAACATTTTTGTTGAATGTGTTAATGGATAGCAAAAATATTCTCAATTGCTGCATAACATTTTACATTTCTTAAATTTATACTAAACATAATAAACCAGACTCAAAGTTAAGTTTGCATGCATTCAGGCACATATAGGCACAAATGAATGTGTCTGGTAGCACACTCCCCAAATTAATTGGGAAATAGAATGTTGTGTAAGAGAAAACTAGTAAACTTCATTCATCAAATTTTTCACGACCTTATCCATAAACTCTGCTAGTTTTAGCCAGAAAAATACAAAAAGCCCTAGCAATTTAAAAACATTAAATTAGTACATTAATTTACTTCTGTGTGGTCCTCTTACAGAATTTTTTGAAATGTAGATATTGTTTTAAAATAAATGGCAAAATGAATGCAATAGTCCCATAATGAATACCTCATAAACCTACCTTTTCTTTTAAAAAAATTGGAAGGAGGGCAAAAATTTCAGGGAACCACCAAAAATACATGAATTATCATGTTAGCTATCATGTTATCATTCTTACTTATCCAGAAAGTTACATGGTGGTGGTCAGCGGTTTAGTTGCTAAGTCATGTCCAAATATTGAGACCCCCATGGACTGTAGCCTGCCAGGTTCCCCTGTCTATTAGATTTCCCAGGCAAGAACACTGGAGTAGGCTGCCATTTCCTTCTCCAGGGCATCTTCCTGACCCAGGGATTGACCCACATCTCCTGTATCACGGGGCTTCCCAGGTGGTGGTAGTGCTAAAGAATCTGCCTGCCAATGTAGGAGATGTAACAGATTTGAGTTTGATCCCTGGGTTGGGAAGATCCCTTGGAGAAGGAAATGGTAACCCACTCCAGTATTCTTGCCTGGAGAATCGCATGGACAGAGGGGTCTGGTGGGCTACAGTCCATGGGGTCACAAAGAGTCGGACACAACTGAGCACTGAGCACACACACACTTCTGTATTACAGATGGTCTCCTGCACTGCTGATCAGAAAATTGCATTTCTTTTTTTCAGGATGATGAGATTCTGTAGATCCAGGCCCAATGGCTTATCTGACAGAACGTGTAAAGCCTCTGAAACCTGTTCTATTTCAGGTTTGAACCTGAACCTGGATAAGATCATGACAACATTGTGTTAACTCAAAAGAATACTATTTGCTACCAATGCAGTTTCAAATCTTTTTTCCCTCTAAGAAAATATAATCTTATAAAGTATAACCCAATGACAAAGAGCAAAGATATCAGCTTCAGATGAACCTACATTCATGTATCAGTTATTCCACTGAGTGACAACAGTTACTGTACTTCCCCCTAGTCTCAGCTTCTAGAGCTACAAAATGGGAAGAATAGTGATAGGGAAAGAGTAAAGGGACAAAGTAGGAGATTAAATAGCTAATCCCACTGGGGGACTATAAGTAAAGTAAAAGGTATAGGAGACTCCTGTAAGTTAATGATAACTCAAGGAAACAGACTTGCTTAACAACAAAACCAAGTAGGCTTGTTTAGCAACAACCACATGTAACAAGAGCAAAAGACATGCCCCCAGACAATAAAACAATGCTAGAAGTGAGGCCCAGTGAGGTCAGTAAGTTAGCGATTCCCAGAATTTAGATAGGCTTGGAATATAAGGAAAGTATATATTGCTTAAATTCAAATAAAAATATATACTCATATGTGTATATGCACATAAAAAAAAGAAAGAGAGAGAGGGCCAGGCAAATAATATAAGTAAGTAGAGGAGGCTAGAGGTAAGAAATAATTGGCTCTCACAGTTTTTTCTTTTTCTACATTTATTGGAGGCGTGGATACCATAGAAATATTTTTTTTCTTATTTCTACCACTTGCTCCATGGAAGAAAAGCTACAACAAACCTAGACAGCATATTAAAAAACAGAGACATCACATTGCTGACAAAGGTCTGTATAGTCAAAGCTTTAGTTTATCTAGTAGTCATGTATAGATGTGAGAGTTGGACCATAAATAAGGCTGAGTGCTGAAGAAATGATGCTTTTGAATTGTGGTGCTCCACAGTTTATTGTGATCCACACAGTCAAAGGCTTTGGCATAGTCAATAAAACAGAAATAGATGTTTTTCTGGAATTCTCTTGCTTTTCCCATGATCCAGCGGATGTTGGCAATTTGATCTCTGGTTCCTTTGCCTTTTCTAAAACCAGCTTGAACATCAGGAAGTTCACGGTTCATGTATTGCTGAAGCCTAGCTTGGAGAATTTTGAAAACTGTGGAAAATTCTGAAAGAAATGGGAATACCAGACCACCTGACCTGCCTCTTGAGAAACCTATATGCAGGTCAGGAAGCAACAGTTAGAACTGGACATGGAACAACAGACTGGTTCCCAATAGGAAAAGGAGTGTGTCAAGGCTGTATATTGTCACCCTGCTTATTTAACTTATATGCAGAGTACATCATGAGAAATGCTGGACTGGAAGAAACACAAGCTGGAATCAAGATTGCTGGGAGAAAAATCAATAACCTCAGATATGCAGATGATACCACCCTTATAGCAGAAAGTGAAGAGGAACTCAAAAGCCTCTTGATGAAAGTGAAAGAGGAGAGCGAAAAAGTTGGCTTAAAGCTCAACATTCAGAAAACAAAGATCATGGCATCCGGTCCCATCACTTCATGGGAAATAGATGGGGAAACGNAAGCTGAAACTCCAGTACTTTGGCCACCTCATGCGAAGAGTTACTCATTGGAAAAGACTCTGATGCTGGGAGGGATTGGGGGCAGGAGGAGAAGGGGACGACCCAGGATGAGATTGCTGGATGGCATCACGGACATGTTGGACGTGAGTCTGAGTGAACTCCGGGAGATGGTGATGGACAGGGAGGCCTGGCGTGCTGCGATTCATGGGGTCGCAAAGAGTCGGACACGACTGAGTGACTGAACTGAACTGAACTGAACTGACTAGCATGTGAGATGAGTGCAATTGTGCGGTAGTCTGAGCATTCTTTGGCATTGCCTTTCTTTGAGATTGGAATGAAAACTGACCTTTTCCAGTCCTGTGGCCACTGCTGAGTTTTCCAAATTTGCTGGCATATTGAGTGCAGCACTTTCACAGCATCATCTTTCAGGATTTGAAACAGCTCAACTGGAATTCCATCACCTCCACTAGCTTTGTTCGTAGTGATGGTTTCTAAGGCCCACTTGACTTCACATTCTTTTCATCATTAGAGCCCTTTAAAACTTAACCTTACAGAAGCAATTCTCAGCTTTGAAGGATTTTTTCCTAGGCTATAATAGCACCTCTGTGCGACCTCTGGTGGATGCTATAAAAAATGCATACCCCATGTGGTCTTCATTTTATATGAAAAATATTTGAGAGGTCTTCCCTGATAGCTCAGTTCATAGAGGATCCACCTGCAAGGCAGGAGACCCAAGTTGGATTCCTGGGTCGGGAAGATCCTCTGCAGAAGGGATAGCCTACCCATTCCTGCATTCTTAAGCTTCCCTTGTGGCTCAGCTGGTAAAGAATCCGCGCGCAATGCAGGAGACCTGGGTTCAATACCTGGGTTGGGAAGATCCCCTGGAGAAGGAAAAGGCTACCCACTCCAGAATTCTGGCCTGGAGAATTCCGTGGGCGGTATAGTCCATGCAGTCGCAAAGAGTTGGACATGACTGAGCCACTTTCACTTTCAATATTTAAGATCGCCTAGAAGAATGAATTTTTATAAACCAAATGATTTTTCCTAATTATTCAGACTGACATAAATAAATGTATCCATTAAGAATCAACACACCATCCAAATAGTATACAAATTAGCTTTTATGTAATCTCAGAAATGAAGGGGACCCAAATACAATTGCACAGACTTAAATATTTTTTTTAATCACCAGGGAAACAGTATATGTAGACTGGGTTTCAGAGAAACAGTTTAGTTGGTCATTCTGCATTCATCCATGGAGTTCAAACTCTAAGACTTTAAACTTTCCTTCAGGACACTATATGAACAAAATTAGCCATTCCTTTGACCTCTCTGTCCATAAGAATGGGTGATACAAGAAGACCTTAAAAGGCGTTTCTATGCTGGTTTTAAAATGTAAAGTGGGGGGAAAACAATTCTTAAAGGAAAAAGAAGACATTATTAAAACCTGTAGTATCAATGTGGCATTGTTATTAAGATCAATAAAGAGATCAACGGGACAGAACAGGGAGTGAAGAAATAGGAAAAACTCCATAAAGTGTGAAACTATGTCAGAGTCTGAAAAGTTGTACCTCTGGGCCTGCAGCCCCTGCTCTAATTTGGGTCCCACTAGCCTGGGCTTCCCAGGTGGCACTAATGGTAAAGAACACGCCTGCCAGTGCAGGAGATCTGAGACATGTTCGATCCCAGGGTCAGGAAGATCCCCTGGAGGAGGAAATGACTACCCACTCCAGTATTCTTGCCTGGAGAATTCCATGGACAGAGGAGCCTGGTGGGCTGCAGTCCATAGGGTTGCAAACAGTCAGACACGACTGAAGCAATTTAGCATAGCACAGCCTGTTGTTCAACAATTCTCCTCAGAAAATGTCAAGTTCTCTATGTACAGGAGTCATGTCTCATTTCTTTTATATCTTCAAGCAACTGCTGGCATCCAAGAAAGTGAAGTCACTCAGTTGTGTCCGACTCTTTGACATCCCATGGGCTGTAGCCTGCCAGGCTCCTCCATCCATAGGATTTTCCAGGTAAGAGTACTAGAGTGGGTTGCTGTTTCCTTCTCCAGGGGATCTTCCTGACCCAGGGATGGAACTAGGTCTCCCGCATTCCAGGCAGACGCTTTAACCTCTGAGTCCCCAGGGAAGCTATCCAAGAGGGTTTCAATAAAAACATGAAATATGCACCTAGTAATCACTGAGAAGGAACTATAAAAAATAAGGAGATCCAGCAATTTCAAATTATGCCTATAAGGGATTCTTTAGAGCGTGCATGGGTGCGTGCTCTGTTGCTTCAGTCATATCCAACTCTGTGCGACCCTAACCTGCCAGGCCCCTCTGTCCATGGGATTCTCCAGGTTAACAATATTGTAGTGGGTTTCCACGCCCTCCTCCAGGGAATCTTCCTGACCCAGGGATCAAACCCGCATCTCCTGCATGGATAGGCAGATTTTTAATCTCTGAGCTCCCAAGGAAACCCTCTTTAGAGCATATATTTTTTCAAATGAATCATCAGTATGAGCTATCAGTGCCCAGACCATGTAACCCATATACTATGTGTATGTGAGATAAAATCCTGGGATGAATTGACCTATTTAAATGACTTAGATTCTTCTGAGTCAGTGATTTGTAAAGTGGGGTCTCTGGACCAGCATCATCAACTTGGGACTTGGTAGAAATGCAATTCTTGGGCCCCACCCCAGACTTTCTAAGCCAGTTACTCTATAGATGGGGCTCAACTATCTGCTTTTAATTCCTAGATAATTCTGATGCAGTCAATACTTTGAGAATCACTGTTATATTGATAAAGATTGATGATGTTATTGTGCTTTCCAGACACTTGGAAAAAATTCTACTTATCATTAAATAGAAATAAATCCACCAAAAATGTGGGACAGCAATGTAAATACAGCAGTTTATATGGGCAAAGGCAAAATAATTATAAAATTAGCCAAGAACCTCCCAGAGGGCTGTTTTTCTTTTAATACTCATGGTTTTGCAATAAATAAAATAATCACTGCCGTCAAACAGGCAATTTTATATCCATTTTGCAAATATACTTCATTTGTCACTGAGATTACCTGCAGGTGGATGTTTAATGTGGCATTCATCCCTTTTAATATAAAGTTCTTCTTCAAGTACTTCCTTAATTCTCTTATGTGGTTCACAATACAAAAACTTCTTCCCTGTAAAGGTATTAACAAAATTGGTTACTTATCATAAATTCTGCCCAACGTTCTAGCCATTATTTACATAAATAACTGTTTTTTAAAGAGACAAATCCTTCCACACAAACAGCAGGTGTTTCATCCTGCAGACTTTATTTTGGAAAGATCCCTTCCAGTGTAACCTTTAGCTTTGCCGGGGGAAGAACTTTATATTTTGCGGTTAAGTTTCAGATTCTTTTAAATATTATGAAGTAATATATGAAGTTTTCTTCATTAACTTGAAGAAAACTTTCATTTATTCAATAAATTCTTATTAAAGACATACTCTGTGCCAGGCATCTGGGGCAGAGGACACAGCAGTGAATGATAAAGATATATAGTGACTCAGTTGGTAAAGAATCCACCTGCAATGCGGGAGACTGGGGTTCGATCCCTGGGTTGGAAAGATCCCCTGAAGAAGGGAAAGGCTACCCACTCCAGTATTCTGGAGAATTCCAAAAACTGTATAGTCCATGGGGTGGCAAAGAGTTGGACACGACTGAGCAACTTTCACTTTCATGCATAGAGCCTGCAATCCAGATACATGATATAGAACAGTCTAGCAATATTTCATCATCTTTTTAAAGAATAAACCTGAATTGTAGTGGAGTGTCTCTAATGGACATATGACCTTTTCCTGTCCTCCAAACCTGGCCCCACAAGACGTCTCTGCTATAGTTGAGGATGGACTATTTTTGCTATGCTCTTTAGCTACATTTCTTCTGCTCAGCCCAGGGAGTCATCTGAGCCCGTCTGTCTCTCCAGACTCTCCTGTCAGCCCTTCTCTCTCTTGCTCTCTGAGCACCGGCCACGTGGCCTTTCTGTCCATCCCCACACATTGTCTCTTTTGTACATTCCATTTTCTCTGCCCGAACTGTCTTTCTCATAATTATTTTTGCCTGGGTAACTTCTACCTGAATGTCAGGTCTAGGCTGAGATGTCAGTTCTTTAAGGAAATTTTTCTTGGCTCCACAATGTCCCTGGTTACTTTTTCTCATAGTATTCTCCTCTTTGCTTTCATTTGATTTATTGCAATGTATATGCAGCCTCATTTACTTTATGTACAATTTTATTTGTGTAACTATTAGTACCGTATGTCTCCCTTGCCAGGCTATATACCATGAGAGCAGAGGTGTTGTCTGTTCAGCTCATCAGAGTCCTAGAACACAGTGTGACATAATAATAGATGCTCAATAGGATTTCCCGGCTGGTCCAGTGTTTAAGAACCCACCTGCCAACGCAGAGGATCCCACATACCTCGGGGCAGCTAAGCCTGTGCACCACAACTGCTGAGCCTAGAGCCTGTGAACTACTGAAGCCCCTGCTCCCCAAAGCCTGTGTTCCTCAATGAGGGACTCCATGGCAGTGAGAAGCCGGCACACTAGAGAGTAGCCTCCTCTTGCCACAGCTAGAGAGTGCCTGCGTGAAGCTACAGAGACCCAGCACAGCCAAAAATAAATACAAATTAAAAAATAATTGATGCTCAACAAGTGTGCGTTCAAGTGGAACTAAAGCATTGTTTGGTTAGGTGGAGCGCAGATTGCTCTATGTGTGTGTCTGCCCACACAGCCCTGTGAACAGCAGGCAGCCAGTAGCTCTAATCCTAGTGTTTTTTAAAAGCTCAATCCAGGGAGCCATGGAGAATCTCAATGACTGATGCAAAGATATGGCAGGTTCATCTTTTCCAGACTAACTGATAAACAGCAAATCTGACCTGCGTTCAGACTGGCGCAAATGGGGCAAGAGACCCACTGCTTCCAGCTGTGGGTCTGGGTTATTCCTGCTTGTGTGCCCCAAACACACCCTCAGACATGAACAAGGTAGAGTGAGGCACTCTCTGGGTCTGGTCTTGTTTTCCCCCAAATTCAGAGTCATACGAATGAGAGATGAATGTGGGTCAGCATTACTCAAGTGTAACTCTGGTTTAAACTTCTGTTAAATCGTGATCTTCAGGCAGAAAAGGGTTTAAGAAATTTGGCTAGGAGGAAAAGTCTATAATAGCTCAGTAGAAAGGAAGAGATCACTTGCTATAATTTCAAGTCTCTTGACAAATTTCAGCCCTTCTCTCACAAGAATTCACAGAAGAAATCATCAAAGGTTTCAAGGAACTATGAAAAATGACAAACTTGTAAACAGCTGTGTGTGTGTGTGTGTGTGTGTGTGTGTGTGCACGCGTGCGTACTAACTCATATCTGACTATTTGGGACCCCATGCACTGTAGCCCGCCAGATTCCTCTGTCAGGGGGATTTATTTTCCAGGTAAGAATACTGGAGTAGGTTGCCATTTCCTACCAGGGGATCTTCCTGGATTAGGGATCAAACCCGTGTCTCCTGCATTGCCAGGTGGATTCTTTACCACTGTGCCCTCTGGGAAACTCATAAACAGCTAGTATGGGCAAATGTTCCTTGCTCTAAGAAAGACAAAAAGAAAGACAAAGAAAGGAAGGAAGCAAACAAGCTGGCTACTAACAATTGCTACGGTTTATTGAATGCTACCATGCCCTAGGCATCTTATGTATACTATCTTTCTTCTTGACAATCAGCCTATAGGAAGGTAAAATTATTCCTACTTTATGGAAGAGGGGCTTCCCTTATGGCTCAGCTGGTAAAGAATCTGCCTGCAATGTGGGAGACCTGGTTCAATCCCTGGATTGGGAAAGGCTACCTACTCCAGTATTCTGGCCTAGAGAATTCCATGGACTACAGTCCATGTGGTAGCAAAGGGTTTGGATACAACTGAGCAACTTTCACTTATGGGTGAGAAGGTAAGTTTCAAAAAAGCTAGTCATAAAAATGAAAAGAAACTGATTCTTTCAAACTGTGGTGCAGGAGAAAACTTTCGAGAGTCCTTTGGACAGCAAGGAGATCAAATCAGTCAATCCTAAAGGAAATAAACCCTGAATGTTCATTGAAAGGACTGATGCTAAAGCTGAAGCTCCAATACTTTGGCCACTTGATGCGAACAGCTGATTCTTTGGAAAAGACCCTGATGCTGGGAAAGATTGAAGGCAGGAGGAGAAGGGGACAGCAGAATGAGATGGTTGGATGGCATCACTGACTCAATGGACATAAGTTTGAGCAAACTCCAAGAGATAGTGAAGGACAGGGAAGCCTGGGATGCTAGCAGTCCATGGGATCACAAAGAGTCAGACATGATTTAGTGACTGAACAACATAGCTGACCCTCTCAAAGCAAGTTACTAAACTGGCTAGATTAAGGAGATGTAGCCATAGTATAGTATTTGCATTTCAGCAAGACATTTGATAAAGTGCATTCATATAGGAGGCAGAGTGCCCACCCAAAGATGCTACTTGACAGATCAGGGGCTTCCAGAGACTCTACTTGGACTGTGGGGTTTACCATTTAACTAGTTAATCTGAATATAGGAACTTTAAGCAAACTCACCAAATGTGAGAATGACACAGACTTGGTGAATGGTTTATGTGCTGAATGGCAAACTCAGGACTCAAAGGG
>SJYQ01001605.1:358530-404038 GCA_006410935.1 Redunca redunca | reverse complement strand
AACTGACAAAAATGATACCTGTATTTCCATGCGTGTGTATATAATTTTTGTATATAAAAATTAATTTCATATTTTATTTGTAAAAACAAATTTATATATTTTACATATTTTATAATTAAAATATATTTTGTAATTTAATATTTTGAATACTATATGTATGTGTATTCACACATGCACAATTTTTTTCAATACCTTCCAGGCCAATGCCACTACCCATTAAGTTAGAGACTACCTGGGCTCAGATAACCTTTAATGAAGGAGGGCTTGGATAAATGGACCAGATACCTTCGGCCCTTACCTTTGCCAAAACAGCAACTCCAATCCCTCCCTCCAAAACCTTTGTGGCTTCGCCTTTTGCCTTTCGCGGCTTCCCCTCGCCCACGTCCCTCCCACCGTGTCGACGGCTGGAAGGGAACTCACACTGCTTGCGGGACTCCTGGGGACCGCCGCCGCCCGGCTGTCCGCGCGCCACGCACCCCAGGCCTGCGGGAGGCCGGGGCTGCTCGCCATCGCGGCCCGCCTCGGGCACGGTCACGGCTGCCGCCGCCTCCTCCCCCTTCATGACGCCGGGGTCTTCGTGGCCGACGGCTGGCTGGCCTTCTCGGCTCTGCCGCGGACAGCCAGGGAACGCGAGGCGTCTCTGGTTGCCATGGTGACGGGATCCTCGCGCTAGCAGCTCTATTACGCTGGCGTCTCCTGTGTCCTGCGCGCCCAGGAAGACAGACGCTGGAGTTAGGGAGTTGTGATTACTTACCCACCAAAGCAAAGGGCTTTCTGTTATTTCTCCTGTGTTCGTCACAGCAGTTTCGCCAAGAGAGGCTTTACTATTGCCTGGTAGGGAAGCTGAGATTCAAAAAGCTAAGAACATTGTCTGGAGTTAGGCAACCAGAAGTGGCGCAAGCCGGAAATCGAATTCAGAAAAGTTTGGTCCCAGAGGCCAAAGAGTAGATAGCCACCTGGAACAGGTAAGAGCGGGAGCAGGGACTGGACTCGTGATTTCAGGCAAGGTCACTGGTTTCACGCAGTGATAATATTTGTCCTGTCCCGGCTTCTTGCTACACACACCAACATGATGGAATAAATCAATGTTAAGGATTCCTAACTTCTGGATTGTAAATTCTTGTTGTTAAACAACTCTTGTAGTGTCTAAGCACTTTTGTATTCATAATCTATTTCAATCCATATAATAATTGATTTTACAGATGAAGTCAAACTCAAAGTTTAATTTGAATAGCAAATGGGAAACTAGGGTTTTTGGAGTATGAGGTTGCTTTTGTTTTCGCAGTTATTTAAAACTATGTCGTGGTGTTACTTTTATGAAAGCTAAATGTGCAGAATTAAAAAGTTCTACAAGGAATGTAGTCCAATGCAACTGCCTCCATTTTACCTCCATTTTACTCCACTTTTCACGTTTTGGGGCTGATAATTTAGTATCTACAACACATAACCAAATGCTTACTTTGCCGCTTTTTATATTTTTCAGACTCCGAATATAGATAAACTGAAATTTTTCCTAGTGTTTTTTCATTACTATGGCTATGTAAACTCTTGCTAAGTTGCTTCAGTCGTATCCGACTCTGTGCGACCCGATAGACGGGGAAGATAGGCTCCCCCGTCCCTGGGATTTTCCAGGCAAGAACACTGGAGTGGGTTGCCATTTCCTTCTCCAATGCATGAAAGTGAAAAGTGAAAAGAAATTTGCTCAGTTGTGTCCGACTCTTAGCGACCCCATGGACTGCAGCCTACCAGGCCCCTCCGCACATGGGATTTTCCAGGCAAGAGTACTGGAGTGGGGTGCCATTGCCTTCTCCAATGTAAACTCTAATTGCAGACAAGTTTATCCACCACCTAATACCCTAGGGTCATTTTTTTCATTTGCATAACTTTTTAAATTACTTGGAGTTAATAGTTGCCTTGTTCTTTTTTTCACTTCTTTCTACTTTGCCAACAAAGGTCTGTCTAGTCAAGGCTATGGTTTTTCCAGTAGTCATGTATGGATGTGAGAGTTGGACTGTGAAGAAAGCTGAGCACAGAAGAATTGATGCTTATGAACTGTGGTGTTGGAGAAGACTCTTGAGAGTCCCTTGGACTGCAAGGAGATCCAACCAGTCCATTCTGAAGGAGATCAGCCCTGGGATTTCTTTGGAAGGAATGATGCTAAAGCTGAAACTCCAGTACTTTGGCCACCTCATGCAAAGAGTTGACTCATTGGAAAAGATTCTGATGCTGGGAGGGATTGGGGGCAGGAGGAGAAGGGGACGACAGAGGAGGAGATGGCTGGATGGCATCACTGACTTGATGGACATAAGTTTGAGTGAACTCCAGGAGTTGGTGACGGACAGGGAGGTCTGGCATGCTGTGATTCATGGGGTTGCAAAGAGTCGGACATAACTGAGCGACTGAACTGAACTGATAATTTACAGTGTTTTGATAGTTTCAAGGGTACAGCAAAGTGACTTGGTTTATGTATATGTGTATATGTAGTATATAACACTACATATATTATAATATATACATATATATTGTTTTTCAGATTTTTTCCAGTATAGATTATTGCAAGATATACAGTATAGTTCCCTATGCTACACAGTAGGTCCTCATTGTTTACCTATTTTATATATAGTCATATGCTTCTATAATTGCAAACTCTTAATTTAGCTCCCCTCCATCCCCTTTGTTAACCATAAGTTTGTTTTCTATGTCTGTGAGTCTATTTCTGTTTCGTAAATAAGTTCACTTGTATCATTTTTTAGATTTCACATATAAGTGATATATGATATTTGTTTCTCCTTCTGACTTGCTTCACTTAATATGATAATCTCTAGATGACTTGCTAATTTGTTAGATTTTTCATGTCCTTCAGTTCAGTTCATTTCAGTCGCTCAGTTGTGTCCCCATGAATCGCAGCACGCCAGGCCTCCCTGTCCATCACCAACTCCCGGAGTTCACTCAGACTCACGTCCATGGAGTCAGGGATGCCATCCTGTCATCTTATCCTCTGTTGTCCCCTTCTCCTCCTGCCCCCAATTCCTCCCAGCATCAGAGCCTTTTCCAATGAGTCAACTCTTCGCATGAAGTTGGATCTCCTTGCAATCCAAGGGACTCTCAAGAGTCTTCTCCAACACCACAGTTCAAAAGCATCAATTCTTTGGCGCTCAGCCTTCTTCACAGTCCAACTCTCACATCCGTACATGACCACTGGAAAAACCATAGCCTTGACTAGATGGACCTTAGTCGGCAAAGTAATATCTCTGCTTTTGAATATGCTATCTAGGTTGGTCATAACTTTTCTTCCAAGGAGTAAGCGTCTTATCCTTATCACTGATTAATTCCCAAACTGTCCTTGTGTAAATCTCTTAATATGTTTAAACACATGAAGAATTGTATCAATTTCATCTTTTTGAAAAAAAGATCCCTTCCAGAGAGACCTGTGATCTGCTCCAGTCTATACTGGTCACTCTCCAGACCTGTGGGTGCACAGCTGCTGTGTACGGATTTCCCTTCACCATCATACGTCTCTCTTGCATTGAATCCCTGATTTGTGGAGCCCCTCTTCCTCACTTTCCTAGTTTACTTACTTACTTGGTGGAGCCTACTTCCAGGAGCTTTTTGTCAGAAGTGGTGTATAGGAAACAAAATTTCCAGGTGTAGAAGTGTCTTCATTCTTTACTAACGTGAGGGTCTAGCTGGTTAAATAATCTAATTTGGAAATCATTTTCTTCATAACATTAAAGTCATGGCACCGTTGTCTTTTGGCATCTACTGTGGCCAATAGAGAATTCTACTGTCATTCTATTCCTGCCCCTTGGATAAGACCCGTCCTTTCTTTGAAACGTGGAGGATCTTCTCTTTGCACTCATTGTTCTGAAATTTCCTGATTATGCACCTTGTTATCATTAAATTTTCAACCATTTTACTGGGAACTCATTTCAATCAAGAAATTCACATCCTTCATTTTGGAGACTTTCTTGCATTATTTGTAATCTTTATTTTCTCTGTTCCCTTGGGAATTCCTGTCATTTGTATATTATTAGTAGATCTTCTGATTTGTCCTTTAATTTTATGACCTATTTTTTCTATTTTATCTATTTTTGTACTATCTTCTAGGAGATATCAGCATTATTTTCTAAACATTTTCTTTTTCACTTCTGTTATCATGTTTCTATTGGTTTGTCCCAAAAGTTCCTTCAGTTTTTAAATAAAACTAAAAGACACAATTTTAATTTTCACAAAGAATGTTATTGAACAATGTACTCACCATTTTGTTTCACTACCTTCTGCCATTTTCCAGGCACCTTCATAATTCCATCTTCTCAAAATTTTTTATATTTTTGAACAAAGAATTGTTCCAGGTGCCCTTTACAGTCTTCCAGGGAATTAAAATTTTTTCCATTAAGAGAATTTTGTAAAGACCAGAATAAATGGACATTTGAAGGTGTAATGTCTGGCGAATATGGAGGATGAATCAGAACTTCTCAAACTGTAACAGTTTTTACCTGGTCATCAAAGAAACAGGCAGTCTTCCATTATCCTGATGGAAGATTATGCATTTTACATTGACTAATCCTGGATGCTTTTTATTGAGTGGTGTTTTCAGTTGGTCTAAATGGGAGCATTTGGGGATTAATCACTTGGTTTTCTGGAAGGAGTTCCCTTCTAATCCTATTGTGTATGCAACATCAGCTTCCTTGTATGAGGAGCAGTCTTTGGTGTGGTTGATGGTGGTTCATTTTACTTGCCCCATGTTCTCTTCTGTTCCACATTATTGTACAGTATCCACAGTATTCCTTGCCCATCACAATTTGTTTTAAAAATGAAACATTTTTGTTACATTTCAGTAGAGAATCACATGCAAAAATATAGTCAAGAAGGTTTTTTCACTTATGTGGAACACAAACATCGAAGCAATTAATGTAACCAAGCTGGTACAAATGATTTTCAGCACTTGATTTGCATATTTTGAATATGTCAGATATCTCCCTCGTGGTATAATGGAGATTGTTCTCAATTCATGTCCCCATTTGATTGATAACCGTTTCAACAGGTCTACTTGAATGTGAAGCATTGTCCGGCAAAAAATCTCCAGCACAAATCTTCGCCAACCACTTTTGACACATCTGATAAATCAGAGCAATTTCTCCAAACACTGCACAATCTTTATTTTGTGATTCAGTTGTGTTTTCACCTTTACTGACCTTTATTTATAATATGCTGAAAATGTTTGTTTCTTCCATTTTCAATATTAAAATGCCTATACAAAAATTCACCACTTTTGATAAGTCTTTTAAAAAATGCAAGCTAATATGACAGCTGTCACAATAGTCTAACAAAATTGTTTTGAATGAAGTTAAAGACAACTCAGTGCTACTAGAGTCATCGTACTGAAAAAACTGAACGAACTTTTTGGCCAACCCCCAAATTTCTCAGAACTCTTTTGTGTGTGTGTGTGTAACACTTTGCCCTTATATCATGGATGGAATATCTTATCTCTTTAAGGATATTAATGATGTCATTCCAGTGTTACTTTTTCCTTGTATAACTGCTGCACCCTCCGAGTTAAATGTTCTGGTTTGTTTTGTCCTCTATCTTTGTAGCTTGGGGTGCTCTTGCCCCGTCTAGTAGGAGAGTATGACTCTCTGCATACAGGTGGACTTGTCGACTGGGGGTTTCACTGATGGGTGATCTGTTTGGGGGAAGCCCTCATGTCACTGTTAAGGTCTTATCTCTTGAACTTCTCATTCTTCATAGAGTGACTCGTCTTGTCTCCCTGCTGGAGAGTATCAGTCTGGTGCCAGCACCCTAGGAAGTGAGGGGAGGAAAGAACTGAAGGCTCAACAAGGAGAATGTAAATATTCATGAAATTTCCACTTCGGTGTAGTGCTCCTACCCTCAAGAGTGCTCCTTGAGGTACTCAAGAGTACCTCCCACCCATGAAAGCCGTTTGACTTTCTTCAGAGAATTACCCTCATGCTGGAGTCCAGCTCCAGCAGCCAGGGATTCACCCTGAAGGGAGGGATGGTGTCGGCGAGTAACAATGCAGGCTCTCAATTTTCTTGGACTGCATATTTATTTCAAGTTTAAGATTTTCTTTTATACTTTTATAAAAGCATTAGGTCAGAGGTTTGACATTTTCAGTTCCCCCTCACCCAGATTTATTATCTCCATAAATCGTTGTTGCCCTTCAGAGTTCCTGCTTCAGTGATTCTCTCGGAATCAGCTTAACCATCTATTATCTACTTCCTCTTATGTGTCCTATAGTTAACTAGTGGATTACATTGTACCTCATGCTATATTCCTCAGTTTATTTCTTATCTTTCTAAATCCTGTTTGCCCCTAACATCCCGAGCTCACTATCTCTTAAAAAGGCTTCTAGCTATTAGTATCTCTAAAATTCCTACCTCTGTAAGCTATAGTAAAATATGCTAACATTACAACGTTCCTTAAATCTTTAACTTCTAATTATTTTAATTATTTCTAAGCCCTAAATTCAGTAAACTCCTTTGCCATAAACATTTTCCTCACAAATAAGCTTCAGATAGCAATCCCTCCCATGGCCTCAAGCTGTGGCCTATGTGCTCATCCTGGAACACTCTTTTGTAAAAGTCCTTAAACAAATGTCAATGATTAACTTTATGAATTATTCTCTGAGCACAGCTGCAGAAGGCTTTGTGCCTTCTCATGCTCTTCAAGAATAATAAGCACCTTAATATTCCTTTTCAGTCAACTCAGACAAGGAGAGGAAAAAACAAGTCAGAGTCACAAGCCCTAACTTCATCCTGGGTCTGTGCCTGCAGAACAAAGAGAGGGGGTTGGGGCCATGCCTCCATTTTGTCAGCAATGCCTAACGCGGCTCCTGACATCTCCCCCTTTTTTTATTTTTTTAGAGCATAGGTATGAAATTCAGTAGATAGAGCAGAAACACTTCAGTTGAGTATTCTGAAAAAGCATGGGGCTATTACACAAATCAGAACTAACAGGCATAAGCATATGGCCGCATGAATCATTATTGTAGAAAAGGATCCATGGGAAAGATTCCCCTCCAGATTTTCAAAGAGGGAATTAGAAAGCCATTGAGAGGAAAAGTCAGACTCTTTTCTGCTTCATATTCTGAATATCCTGATGTAACTTAGAAATATCAATACTAAAATCTGAATGATTCCAGACGCCTAAAATATGATTCCTATTCTGAATATCCTGCTTCATATTCTGAATATCCTGATGTAACTTAGAAATATCAGTACTAAAATCTGAATGATTCCAGACGCCTAAAATATGATTCCTAATGAGTTTGAAGAGTTGACTCATTGGAAAAGACTCTGATGCTGGGAGGGATTGGGGGCAGGAGGAGAGGAGGATGACAGAGGATGAGACGGCTGGATGGCATCACTGACTCAATGGACGTGAGTCTGAGTGAACTCTGGGAGTTGGTGATGGACAGGGAGGCCTGGCGTGCTGCAATTCATGGGGTCGTGAAGAGTCGGACACGGCTGAGTGACTGAACTGAACCGAACTGAATGAGTTCCCAAGAGTGCATGGACTCATTCATTTGTAGAGGGGTAACACCCATCCATTTAAATTCAGCATGGCACCTTAAAGACAATTTAACTTTTAAGTTTTAATTTCTTGCCCCATAAGCAGTACTGCTTCTTCTAAAGCATTGACCTTATTTTCTATTTTCTTATCTATAATTTCCTGCATAGTAAGAGCTACAGAGACATTTTTGGACAGCTGATCAACAAACGAGGCAGTATGCACTTCTTTTGACAAGGCAACAGCAGAAACTGTAACTGATGCAATTATGGCAATCAAGGCAGTTATTCCCACAACCAGAGCTGCAATGAATCTCTTAGGTCGAGAAATTAAGCTATTAAATTCATATAAAACTTTCAGTGCATAATCATCAAACCATTGTCCCTCTAATTTTACAGGAACCATCAAATATGGTGGTTGCTTTACAATCATCACAGCCTTATAATTACTATAATCATTTCCATCAACACAATTTGATATAAAACAATTCACACATTCGACATTATAAACAGTTTCTCTTTCAAAAACTCCCAAATCATTCCGATTTCTGGCCAACAAAAAGGCATAGGGAGAATGCATGCAGGCCCGTACAATATATCTTTGTTCATTTAAGGTCTATGTAGAGTCACAGGTGCCATAGCAGCCAATACTCTCCATAATTCAGGCTGCATGGGACCTGTTCCACCGAAACTCACTAAAGTAGGAACCCATCCATTAACATGCCATCTAATAATTGCTGAAGGATAAGGGATAAATAAATCATTTCATATGGATCTATAAGGTTCTTTAAAAATCAAGTTCAATCGTTGATCCAAACGATAGGGGCACCCCCATTGATCAGAAAATGTCTGCTGGCAACAATGGGAATAGGTGACCTTAGGGCATACAAGCATTCTTTCCAATGAGCAAAGCCAGAAGTTCTGCTTATGCTTTCCCAGACCTGCAGTCCTTGTTCGTCAGAGTCTGAAGTGGGGAGTACACAGCTCGGATAGTCCTTTAATGAGGGGCTGCCTTGTTTAAGGCATCAAATACTCTTTCTTGTGCCCCCGGCATCAGCAGCTGTAAAGACCAAAACTCTCTCTTGCCATCGCTTCGGAGAATCAGTAAGCATGCCTTTCAAGGAAGTGTTAATGCATCCATTCAAAACTGGAGCTGCTGCTTGTAGAGAGGAAGGTATGGCAAAGCAAATAGGTGGATAAATGGACACACCTGAAAAATTGAAGGGAGTGCTGACCACTGTTTTAACATTATTAGGATAGATGGAAGCCCCACCCAAAAGAAGAGTATCATTAACAAAAACACAAATGGGCTCATTCATCCAATCAACAGGCTGAAAAGAAGGTGGATTAGGCAAATAGGCCCAATGAACCTTTTCTGCACTGGAGGGCCTCGGCTGACAAGCCAACACAGCAAGCATAGCCACAAACATTACCATAGGAGTGGCCTCATATCTCCCCCTTTCTATTAGTTCTTCAGCCCGCTGAGCGAGATGTTTTAGTTGGCCCCAAGTTGGTACAGTGCTGGAGGTGGTTGCTTGAGTATGATGATGGTGATGAGATGGAGCAGAATATGGCTGAACTCAATCAGCATGTCTCTCCTGAAGCACCAGGTGCCTGAAGCAATGTACTAGCAGTGAAACCTCAGGTGAAGGGTCATTCGCCCCTTGGCTTTTCCTTGACTCCCTCAGGTCTGGACTTGATGAGCTTCTGGTCTCCCCATCTTTCCTTGGTCCCAGACTCCAGGACCCCAGGGATCTCAGTGACCTCGGGGGTCTTTGTGATCCTGGAGATCTCATTGGACTGGACATGTCGAATCAGTCTGTCAGGAATCCAAACAGGAGAAGTGGAATCTTGTGGAAACACACAAGCATACCCTCTCCCACAAGTTAGCAATACATCTGGCCCTCTCCATTCTCCTGTAAGGAGGTCTTTCCACTTAACCAGGGGCCAAGTCATAGCCCCTTCAGGAGTCCAGTGTCTCATCATTGCAGTCTGCCCACGTTTAAATGATTAATTACAAACAAAACATGGTATAAAACATGGTGTGGAGAGGAATACTTAAATTCTCCCTGCCTTAATTTAGCGATCTGATTTTTAAAAGTCTGGTGCGCCATTTCCACTATGGCTTGGCCTTGGGGATTATAAGGTATTCCTGTTGAATGTACTATGGAAAATTGTTGACAAAATCTCTTAAAAGCAGCAGAAGTATAAGCTGGGGCATTATCTGTTTTTAATTTGTTCAGGGAGTCCTATTTGGGAAAAGCATTGAAACAAGTGCTGAATTACATCTCTGGCTGCTTCAATCGATCTAGCAGAGGCTATGATAACATGAGAAAAAGTATCCACGGTAACATGCACAAAGGACAGTTTTCCAAAGGCTGGGATATGAGTTACATCCATTTGCCAGAGAGCATTAGGCCTAATGCCTCGGGGATTAACTCCTAATGGTGGAGATGGATTAAATGTTGGGCAATTTGGACATAACTATTTGCCTAGCTGCTTCCCTAGGAATATGAATTCATATCTTAAACCAGCTGCATTTTGATGATGAATTTTGTGAGAATTTTTGGCCTTGTCAATCTTTTCATGTAAGTTTAAAGCAATTATTTTAGTTAATGCATTTGCCAAAGCATTTCCTTCATGCAAAGGGCTGGGCAAGCTGGAATGGGTTCTAATATGTCCCACAAAATATTTTTTATCTCTATGTTTAATCTCTTTCTATAAATCAGATAACAAGGAGAAGACGGTAGTTTTATTTTCTGGATATTAGCAGTCTCAATATGAGGAAACAACCCTACAATATATTGGGAGTCAGTCAGAAGATTGAAGGTGTGGTCTTTTAAACATTGAAAAGCCCAAATAACTGCTCGTAACTCAGCCCTCTGGGCAGATGTCTCTTCAGTTACCTGAACATGGGATTTTCAATCAATAATTGTGACTGCTTTACCATTAGAGGAACCATCTGTGAAAACTAAAATTGCCCCTTCCAAAGGTTGAGTAGAAAATTTATTCAGAAAAATCATTGGATGTGTTTTCAAAAAATGCAAAAGGGGGCTTGAGGGCAAATGAAACAAAATTTGACCCCTGAAATCTATCAGCACAACTTGCCAATCATCACTGTTTTGTAAAAGAAGTTGCAGTTGATCCTTATTGAATGGAATCACTATATTTGCTACTTCTTTTCCAAAAAGTTCCATACTTCTTTTTCTACCTTTTATAATTAATTGTGCCACCAAGCTTGGATAAGATAAAACTATTTTTCTTGGGGTCACTGGTAGATGGAGCCATTCCAGTGGGCCTTCTTGCCACAAGCATCCTGTAGCTGTATGTTCTATGGTGAGACTAATTAAATCCCATCCTCTGGTAATATTAATCCTAATTAACTGATCATTTAAAGCCTCATCCACTTTAACAAGAGCTGATTCAGCTTCACTAGTCAATTCTCTCTTAGAACTGGAGTTAGGATCGCCTTTTAAGCAATCAAACAGAGGCTTTAAATATGCAGGAGTCAGTTTTAAATGTGGGCATATCCAACTAATATCCTCTAATAATTTTTGCAAATCATTTAAAGTTAGTAAACTATCTCTCCACAGCTGCAAAGGGGCATGACTCATGGTATGTGTATTTAACACCCTCCCTAAATAAGAAAAAGGATTTACCTGTATCTTATCTGGAGCTATCTTTAAACCCCAGTTTTCCAAGGCCTCAATCAATTCAGATAAAATTTGTTGCAACAAGGCTCTGTCCTTATGAGCTGCCAAAATATCATTAGTATAATATATCAAATATAGATCTTTATACTTTCCTCTAACATTTTGCACAGCTTGGTCTATAAATTTCTGACACAAGGTGGGGCTATTTTTCATTCCCCAAGGCAAAACTTTCCACTGAAACCTTTTATCAGTTCAGTTCAGTCACTCAGTCCTGTCTGACTCTTTGCAACCNTTTCACTCTCCTCTTTCACTTTCATCAAGACACTTTTTAGTTCCTCTTCACTTTCTGCCATAAGGGTGGTGTCATCTGCATATCTGAGGTTATTGATATTTCTCCCAGCAATCTTGATTCCAGCTTGTGTTTCTTCCAGTCCAGCGTTTTTCATGATGTACTCTGCATATAAGTTAAATAAGCAGGGTGACAATATACAGCCTTGACACACTCCTTTTCCTATTTGGAATCAGTCTGTTGTTCCATGTCCAGTTCTAACTGTTGCTTCCTGACCTGCATATAGATTTCTCAAGAGGGAGGTCAGGTGGTCTGGTATTCCTATCTCTTTCAGAATTGTCCACAGTTTATTGTGATCCACACAGTCAAAGGCTTTGGCATAGTCAATAAAGCAGAAATAGATGTTTTTCTGGAACTCTCTTGCTTTTTCGATAATCCAGCGGATGTTGGCAATTTGATCTCTGGCTCCTCTGCCTTTTCTAAAACCAGCTTGAACATCAGGGAGTTCACGGTTCATAATTGCTGAAGCCTGGCTTGGAGAATTTTGAGAATTATTTTACTAGCGTGTGAGACGAGTGCAATTGTGCGGTAGTTTGAGCATTCTTTGGCATTGCCTTTCTTTGGGATTGGAATGAAAACTAACCTTTTCCAGTCCTGTGGCCACTGCTGAGTTTTCCAAATTTGCTGGCATATTGAGTGCAGCACTTTCACAGCATCATCTTTCAGGATTTGAAAGAGCTCAACTGGAATTCCATCACTTCCACTAGCTTTGTTCGTAGTGATGCTTTCTAAGGCCCACTTGACTTCACATTCCAGGATGTCTGGCTCTAGATCAGTGATCACACAATCGTGATTATCCAAAACCTTCTATAGGGCTGTTTAAAATTAGCTGAAGGGAGACTGAAAGCAAACCTTTTACAATCCTGGACAGCCAGGGGAATGGTAAAGAAACAATCCTGTAGATCTATAACTATCACATTATACTGAAAAGGCACAGCCACTGGGGAAGGGAGGCCCGGCTAGAGGGCCCCCATGTCTTCCATAGTTGCATTTATAGCTCTCAAATCTTGTAATAACTCTAATTTCCCCTGTATAATCAGAATCTACTAGACCAGGCACCATGGAAATTCCTTGAAAGGAAAGCAAGCTACGCCCTAGCACAAGTCCTACAATGCTCTCAGGCAGGGGGCCAGCCACTCCTGTTGGAATTGGAGTAACCTGTACATCAGGGGTTAATATTGTTGCGGTGGTGAAACTGAGGTCCAATCCTGTGCTACCTGGGGTTGCTCTGAGGAGTTCTGAGATGGGACAAAGGGGATAAAGCGATTCAACGCGACTGCCCCTATTGTTGTCCGTGGCCAGGGCTGCACCTGCTGCTGTTTCCCTAAAACTGGGAAAAATTACCTCCCTGTACTTGGGGGGTGAGCATAGTCCCATCCTTATGAAATTTAGATCTACAGTCTTTTGCCCAATGATACCCTTTCTGGCACAGGGGGCAAAGTGCCTTTGGGGGGGTTGGTATTAATCTGTATTGGCACAGCCTGTTGTCCCTGCTTGGCAGGACATTGCCAGCAAAAATGCCCCATTTGCCACAAGAGAAACACCTTTTATTTGTAAATCGTTTCCACTAGGATTAACCTCTTTTCTCATTCCTTGAATAACTTGGGCAGTCGTTTCTCCCCTCAAAGCTGCGGCTAAGGCTACCCCTTGCATAAAGGAAGTTCCTACTTCCTGGCTGGTCTGTATGTGAGTCCAAAGACTTCCTTTACTTCTAACAGGTCTAAGCAATGCCTGACAGGTATAATTAGCATTCTCATAAGCCAATTGTTTAAGAACTATCTCTGCTGGCTCAGTACTCTTAATAGTTCTCTCTACAGCAGTTTTCAATTTGGCCACGAAATCTTCATATTTCTCACTGGGTCCCTGTTTTATATTACTCAGAGTAATTTCCATCAGAAGGGGACAGAGATTTCCATGCCAAGACACCTATGGACATAATCTGATTAGGTGCTTCTTTAGACAACCTTGCTTGGGCTAAGTTAGATTCATATTCTCCGTCTCCTCTTAATGCCAGAGATCCCACTGCCCTGAGCTTTGCATCACTAGAAGTTTTGTTTTCCACTGACTGAACTGTGGTGTTGGAGAAGACTCTTGAGAGTCCCTTGGACTGCAAGGAGATCCAACCAGTCCATTCTGAAGGAGATCAGCCCTGGGGTTTCTTTGGAAGGAATGATGCTAAAGCTGAAACTCCAATACTTTGGCCACCTCATGCGAAGACTTGACTCATTGGAAAAGACTCTGATATTGGGAGGGATTGGGGGCGGGAGGAGAAGGGGACGACCGAGGATGAGATGGCTGGATGGCATCACTGACTCGATGGATGTGAGTCTGAGTGAACTCCAGGAGTTGGTGATGGACAGGGAGGCCGGGTGTGCTGCAATTCATGGGGTTGCAATGTAGTCCACTGGAGAAGGGAACGGCAAACCACTTCAGTATTCTTGGCTTGAGAACCGCATGAACCATATGAAAAGGCAAAAAGATAGGACACTGAAAGATGAACTTCACAGGTTGGTAGGTGTCCAATATGCTACCAGAGAAGTGTGGAGAAATAACTCGAGAAAGAATGAAGAGACAGAGCTAAAGTAAAAACAACACGTAGCTGTGGATGTGACTGGTAAAGGAAGTAAAGTTCAATGCTGTAAAGAGCAATATTGCATAGGAACCTGGAATGTTAGGTGCATGAATCAAGGTAAATTGGAAGTGGTCAAACAGGAGATGGCAAGAGTGATGATCGACATTTTAGGAATCAGTGAACTAAAATGGACTGGAATGGGTGAATTTAACTCAGATGACCATCATATCTACTGCTGTGGGCAAAATCTTGTACTAGAATATCATGTCAGCACTATTTACAAAAATACAAAACTGGGAACAATTCAATGGTGCTTCAAAAACTGGCATTAAAATGTATGTACTGTATATTCCCATAACAGAATACAACAATGAAAAGGAACAAATTCCCGCTACATGCAGAAATATGGATGAATCTCACAGATGTGATGTTTCGTGAAAGAAGCAAACAAAAACATACATAATGAATGATTCCATTTAAGTAGGCAAAACAAATGATGGTGATAGAAGCTAGAAGAGTGATTACCTTTGAGGGAGCATGGAAAGAGGGAGCACAAGGTTGACTTTTGGGGCACCAGCTTTGTTCTGTTTTGTGGGGAGGGGTGGCTGCACTACACAGCGTGTGGGGTCTTAGTTCCCCAGCTAGGGACTGAACTTGGGCCACGACAGTGAAAGCACCAAATTCTAACAACTCGACCACCAGGGAATTTCTGCCTGTTGTGTTCTATGTCTTCATGTAGGTGGTAGTTAAATGGACTTGTTCACACTATAGAATTCATCAATTTCTAAACTTTACTGCACTTGCCATACCTCTATAAAATTACACAAATATTAGCATATTTTAGTTAGAAAAAATCAGTCTGAAAATTTTTTTACTCATAAGAAAACATGGTTTATTTTTATATCAAATGGTAAAGAATTATGCAATTATTGCTTTTGTTTGCAGTACCAAAATACTTGGAGATAATTTATTCATCAATTATAGTAACTATATTAACTCAGGTGGTTTATTTCCTTCTTCCTCCTAAATGGCTTTTGATTTTCTGTTTCCAATTATTACGTGCATGCCACTAATTATATACCACCTGAGATCTTTGGGAGAATAAATATTGATAAAAATAAGTATTTTTTTAATCCATGAACTGTGGTTACCATTTTCCCTTACTTTTTTTTTTTTTAATTCCAAAAAACTAAAAATGAACAACAAAAGCAGAAAGGCTTATTGTCCTTTTTCATTTTAGTTAAATGAGAAAGACCAAAATGTCCACTAGATGGAGGCAAAACCCAAGGCTAAGATTTTATGGTAACAAGTAAAAAATTGTATTTAATGTAAAAACAGAAATTCTTTATTAAGGAAAGAAAACAAGATATTGCCAAAGTCAATATATTACTTTGTGTTACTTAATTGTATATTAGTAAAAGAATCTGGGTAGATTAAGTTTTACATTCTATATTTAATTCTATAGATTTTAAACACATCTCTAGAAGTCATCTTAGTCTTTCTTATGCTTAGTAATAAGACAATTGAATAAGCAATGAGATGTTTAATGTTACTTTTTTGGTAACAATTTTGGGATTTATTTATTTTTAACTTTTTATTTTATGTTCGAGTAAACCCAATTAACAATGTTGGGATAAAATATTTTTGTTTTTCTTCAGAGGAGTAGATGCTACAATCACTTTGGTATGCTATTCTAGATTTTGACAGCCTTGATCTAAATTATTTTAAAAGCCAACAAAATCCTTCTTACAGTAACTATAAACCATCTTTTTCAACTTTGCTGAATGCTGTCAAGTGACTATTTGGGGGCAAATATTTTGTTTTCTACTCTATCATTTAATTAAGAAACTGCTCCTTGCAATTACAAAGGGTTTTTTGATTTGGATTTTAAAATTCCAGTGAATTGGTGAACAAAAAAATTTTTTTTGATAACTCACAACACTCTGCAAGCCCCCAGGAAGATATACCCCTAGAATTTGGGGAGGAGGTTCTCATGTATTCCTCCTTGCTAGTGAAAATAACAAAAGGATGAAATTAGTCATCTCTGGATGACAGTTTTTAAAAATCAAACTTTTTAAAGTATAACTTATGCATTAAAAACTTCATCCACTTAAAGTATAGAATTCAATGACTTTTGGACAATATGTACTTGTAAAACCACCACTGCAGTCAAGATACAGAACATTTCCACCATCTCCAAGAGAATTTTCCTGACCCTGTGCAATTAAACTCTCTGTCACCAAGCAACCACTGCTCTGCTGTTTATGAATTAATTTTTCCCCAAATGACTATTCAGTTGTTCTGGATTCTTTAAGAGAATTCCCCCCTCCCCCAACAAAGAGAACTCACTGCATTCCTCAGCATCCTTGTCAAAAATGAAGTGACTCTTGATCCCCCTGCTCCCCTTGTAGTCACGTTTTGCCCTGCCATGAAGTTTTGCTCCGCCTGTCGGAAGGCGACCTGCAGCCTCTGCTTTGCCTTGCTCTTGGACAAGACCCCGCCCCAAGGAGGGGATCAGCTGGGTTCTATGAACCTGTACAGTACCTGTGATTACACAGTACCACCAATGGAAAAGGGTGTCCCTGGTGGCTCAGCAATAAAGAATCTGCCTGCCAATGCTGGAGAGGCGGATTCCATCCCTGGGTCAGAAAGATGCCCTAGAGAAGGAAATGGCAACCCACTCCAGTATTCTTGCCTGGGAAATTTCATGGACAGAGAGCCTGGCAGATTACAGTCCATGGAGCAAAGAAAAGTTTGAAGTCAAAAAGAGTGATCGAATTGCACAGCTCATGCTTGAATGGGTATTTTACCAAGAAATAGAGGAAGTTCATGTTAGATGACACCGAAAATGATTTAGGTGGTTTCAAAGGTTCCACTGGAAATAATTAAAATTTAAGCCAAAACAGAAAATGAGAAAACATACTTTTTTCTTGGAAATAAAGACTTTCCTTAAAGGGGCAAAAAAATGAAGTGATTATTGTATATCTGGGTCTATTTCTAGACTGTGTTCTATTGGTTTACATTTTCATCCACCAGTACCATAATTTTTTTAAACAGTAAGTTCTAGTTATGTGTTTTAAACACAGCAACGCGTACATGTCAGTCCCAACATACTGCCTTAATAACTGCTTTTTCATAATTATCAAATCAGGTTGTATAAATCCACGAACTTAAAAAAAATTACTATGGCTCTCATGTTTTCCAACTAATGGATTCTTTGCTTATTTGTGTTTTCGTGCTACAAATTGTAACTTTCTCCTAATAATAGGTGAAACTCGCTTTTGCCACCCCATGGGGATTTCACGGGGTGAGAGCAGTGCTTTTGCCAGCAGAACTCAAATGGCAGGTTCACACCCATCATACCTCCCTGTTGTGTCCCAGCCCTGAAAATACACACTTGGCACTAACTGAAGCTTTCCATAATGGCCGGAGTTGAACTGATTTCTCTCTATGGGATAAGTGGCATAAATGTAAATGCATTAACAACGCTGGTGTTCTATGACGTGAGCTTTTAGTAGGGAGATCCAAGCTCATTATTTCCTTTAGCAATATCACTTCCTTACATTTATGGACTGTAATGAAGTCAATTACCCAAGGAAAGCAAGCACCCAACCTGTTTTCCTAGGTGGGTTTGAAAGTGAAATACTCAGCTTGCAAAGGGTGAGAAAATGGCTTTTGCCCACTGAAGGTAAATGGCCGAGGCACTCCCCGCATAATCTGTGGCTGTCTGGCAGTATTAGAAATGAACAGTTGGTACAAACCGAAACTGTGTGGTTTAGACGTTATGTGAACTCGTCTCAATGTGGTGAGTGGCAAGACCATAGAACACAGTAGGGACCTTAGGTGTTAAGCAGAGCTGGTAGTAAGGAGAGTCAGGCAGATTTTACATTAGAAAAGTTACTTGATTGCACTAAACATGGATGGTTGTGAACTGAGAATCAAAGTGTTTTCGTAAGAGACTTCAGACATGCCAGCAGTCCACAAATGGCAAGTTCACGAGTGTATTTCCTGGCAGTGTCCCAAACTTGAATCTGCTCACTCGGAACACACTGAACCTTTCCACAAAGGAAGGGGTGTGCACTGGTTGATGACTGTGCGGTGAGTGGCTTCACTCTACAACATGTTATGAAGCTAGGTGTTCTGTGGGCACACTTCCCAGTAAGGAGATGCAAGTACAGCGTTTCTTCAGAAAAATCACGGCCAGGTGACCAGTACTGATGGTAGTGAGAAGAGAAGCAGCACTCAAAGTGTTTTCTCAAACACCCAAAGTGTTTTCTCAAATAGCCAAAGTGTTTCCCTAGGTGGGTTTTAGAATGACACATATCTGCTTTCACAGAATGAGAGCAGACTTCCTGCTGCTGCTGCTAAGTCACTTCAGTCGTGTCTGACTCTGTGCAACCCCATAGAAGGCAGCCCACCAGGCTCTGCCGCCCCTGGGATTCTCCAGGCAAGAACACTGGAGTAGGTTGCCATTTCCTTCTCCAATGGATGAAAGTGAAATGTGAAAGTGAAGTTGCTCAGTCGTGTCCAACTCTTCGCGACACCATGGATGGCAGCACACCAGGCTCCTCTGTCCGTGGGATTTGCCAGGCAAGAGTACTGGAGTGGGGTGCCATTGCCTAGCAGAGCCCAATTTCCAGTTTGACACCCAGCATATTTCTTTGCAGTGTCTCAGCACTGAAAATACACACTTGAGTCAAACAACCTTTGAACAACGGAAGTGGAGTGAACTGGTTGTTCTCTGTGGGTTGAGTTGCAAAACCATACAAGAAATTATGAACCGAGGCATTCTTGAAGATGAGCTCTTAGAAAGGAAATCCAAGGACCGTGTTTTGGCCAGAAAATTCACGTGCTGGCATCAGGAATTGTTTGTAGTGAAGAAAGAATCAGCATCCAGAGAATTTTCCCAGGGTTGAGAATGAAACAGTCTAGATTTCAGGGGCTGAGAGCAGTCCTTTTGCCAGCAGAACTCAAATGGCAGACTCACACCTATCATACCTCCCTGCCGTGTCCCAGCCCTGAAAATATACACTTGGCACTCACTGAAGTTTCTATAATGGCCGAGGTTGAACTGATTTCTGTCTGTGTGGTGCGTGGCATAAACATAAACCATCGGAACTTTGGTGTTCCATGACATGAACTCCTAGTATGGATATTAAAGCACATTGTTTCCTTTAGTAGTGCCACTTCCTTGCACTTAGGGACTGCACTGAATCAATTACCCAAGGAAAACATGCACCCAAGCTGTTTTCCTACGTGGGTTTGAGAGTGAAACACTCTAGCTTTCAAAGGGTGAGAAAACGGTTTCTGCCCACTGAATGTAAATGGCCGAGTCACACCCAGGATATTTCTCTTATGTCTCACAGCACTAGAAATGCACCGTTGGTACAAAACAAAGCTTCGCATTTAGAAAGTTACGTGAACTGTTCTCTGTTTGGCTAGTGGGAAACCCATACGACACAGCATGAATGTAGGTGTTCTATAAGCAGAGCTGGTAACCAGGAGAGTTGGGCAGATTCTACTTTAGAATAGTTACTTGCTTGCACTAACAATTGACAGTAATGATGTGAGCATCAGTGTTATTGCAAGGGGCTTCAGAGTGAAACATTCTCAGATGTACAGGGTGAGCGCACTGTTTATTCTAGCAGTCCACAACTGGAGTTCATACCCAGCATATTTCCTGTCAGTGTACCAAATTTTAAACTACTCACTCAGTACACACTGAACCTTTCCATGAAGGAAGTGGTGCGAACTGGTTGATTCTGTGTTGAAAGTGGCCTAGCCCTAGAATGTGTTATGAATCTAGGTGTTCCATGGGAACAGGTCCTAGTAAGGATATCCAAGTACAGTGTTTCTTCAGAAATGTCATGAGCTAGTGACCAAAATTGAGGGTAATGAAAGTGGTTTCTCAAACACCCAAAGTGTTTTCCTAGGTGGGTTTGAGAATGACACATTCTTGCTTTTACAGGATGGAGTATGGTTTAGGTTAGCAGAGCCCCATTGCCAGTTTCACACCCAGCATGTTTTCTTGCAGTGTCTCAGCACTGAAATCACACACTTGAGTCAAACCTTTAGTTGACAGAAGTGAGGTGAACTGTTTGTTCTTTGTGTGTTGAGTTGTGTAACCAAACAAGGCATATGAACCTAGGTGTTATATGAGACGAACTCCTAGTAAGGTGATTCAAGCATGGTGTTTCTTCAGAATTATCACTTGATAGGGTCAAAAATTGACTGGAATGAAGGGGGAATCAGCACCCAAAAATGTTTTCCTCAGTGGGTTTTGAGAATGTCACTTTTGAGCTTTCACCATATTCAAGCAGTGTTTTTGCTAGTAGACCCCAATTGGCAGGTTTGCACAGAGAATAATTTCCTGCAATGTCCCAGCACTGAAAATACACACTTGGATCAAACTGAACCTTTCCACGAAGGAAGTGGTGTGAACTAGTTGTTCGCTATTTTTTAAGTGGCATAACCATACAAGATGTACTATAAGCAGAGCTTGTAGTAAGGAGACTCAGGCACAGTTTTTCCTTCAGAAAAGTAACTTGATTGCACTAAAAATTGATGGTAGGTGAAATGAGAATCAAAGTGTTTTTGTAAATGATTTCAGAGTGAATCATTCTCAGACTTACTGGGTGAGCACAGTTTTTGCCAGCAGTCCACAACTGGTAAGTTCACACCCAGCATATTTTCTTGCAGTGTTACAGAACTGAAGGTGCTCACTCTGAACAAACTGAATCTTCCATGAAGAATGTGGTGTTACATGGTTTATCTCTGTGTCATGAGTGACATAAGCCTACACTATATTAACCAAGGTGTTCTATGGGCAGAGATCTTAGTAAGGAGATCCAAGATCAGTGTTCCTTCAGAAAAGTCAGGAGCTGGGAACCATAACTCATGGTAGTGAAGAGAGAATCAGCACCCAAAGTGTGTTTCTCAAACTCCCAAATTGTTTTCCTAGGTGGGTTTGAGAACGACACATTCATGCTTTCAAAGGATGAAATCAGAGTTTTTCAAAGCAGAGCCCAATTGCCAGGATCACACCCAGCATGTTTCCTTGCAGTGTCTCAGCACTGAAAGTACCCACTTGAGTCAAACCACCTTTCGACGACAGAAGTGGGATGAACTGGTTTTTCTCTCTGTGTTAAGTTGTGTAACCAAACAAGGTGTTACGAATCTAGATGTTCTATGAGATGAGCTTCTAGTAAGGCGATCCAAGCATGGTGTTTCTTTAGAATAATCACTTGTTAGTGACAAAAATAGAATGGAGTGAAGGGAGAATCAGCACCCAAAGTGTATTCCTCGGTGGTTTTTGAGACTGTCACACTCGAGCTTTCACAGTATTCAAGCAGTGTTTTTTGCTAGCAGACCCCAATTGGCACATTCACACTGAGAATAATTCCCTGTAATGTCCCAGCACTGAAAATATACACTTGAGTCAAACTGAACCCTATCCACGAAAGAAGTGGTGTGATCTTGTTGTTTTCTGTGTGTTTAGTGGCATAACTGTCCAAGGCATTATGAACCTAGGTGTTCTAGGAGATGAGTCTTAAGATGGAGATCCAAACACAGTGTTTCATTCAGAAAATTAACTTGCTTGCACCAAGAATTGACTGCAGTGAAGAGAGAATCAGCTCCCAGAGAATCTTCCCAGGTGGGTTTTTGAGTGAAACAGTCGTGCTTTGACTGTTTGAGCACACTGTTTTTACCAGCCATCCCCAGTTGGCAAGATTATACTCAACATATTTCCTTGCAGGGTCCTAGAATTGAGAATACACACTTGGGACAAACAGAACCTTTCCATGAAGGAAGTGGTGTGAACTGATTGTTCTCTGTGTAGTGACTGCCATATCCATACAATACATTTTGAAACTAGCTTTTTCTAGGAGATGAGATCACAGTAAGTTGATCCAAGCACAGTGTTTCTTCAGAAAAGCCACTTTCTGGCAATAAAAATTGCCTGTAGTGAAGACAGAATCAGCACCTAAAGTGATTTTATAAGTGTTTTCAGAGAGAAACACTCTAGGATTTATAGGGTGAGCACACTATTTTGCCAGCAGTCCACAATTGGCAAGTTCACACCCATCGTATTTTCTGGCAGTGTTCCGGAGTTGGAATTACTCACTTGGAACAGATCAAATGTTTCCACGAAGAAACTGGTGTGAACTGGTTGGTCTCTGTTTTGTGAGTGGCGTAAGCCTACACATAAGCTTACACATGTAAGCCTACACATTGTGAACGAAGGTGTTCTATGGACAGAGCTCCTAGTAAGGAGATTCAAGCACAGTGTTTCTTCAGAAAATTCATGAGCTGGTGACCAAAACTGACAGTAGTGAAGAAGAATCAGCACTGAAAATGCTTTTCCCAAACACCCAAAGTGTTTTCCTAAGTGGGTGTGAGAATGACACATTCTTGTTCTCAAAGGATGAGAGCACAATTTTGGCAGGCAGACCCCAATTGCCAGGTTCACACCCAGCAAGTTTCCTTGCAGTTGTCTCAGCACTGAGAATATACCCTTAAGTCAAACAACCATTTGATGACAGAAGTGGGGTGAAATGGTTTTTCTCTGTGTGTTGATTTGCATAACCGTACAGGGCATTATGAACCTAGGTGTTCTATGAGATGATCTCTAGTAAGGTGATCCAAGCATAGTGCTTCATTCAGAAAATTCAGTTGCTTGTGCCAAGAATTGACTGAATAATGAGAGAATCAGAATCCAAAGAGTCCTACCAGGTGGGTTTGAAAGTGAAACATTCTAGCTTTCACAGGGTGACTACAATCTTTTTGCAGGGTTCCAGAACTGAGATTATTACTTGGAACCAATAGAACTTTTCCATGAAAGAAGTAACGTGAACTGGTTTTTCTCTTTGTGGTGACTTCCAAAACTGTACAATGCTTTTTGACCCTAGATTGTTTTAGGGAGATGAGATCCCTGTAAGAAGATCCAAGCACAGTGTTTCTTCAGAAAAATCAGTTGCTGGCCATAAATGTTTACTGTAGTGAGTGAAGATACAATCAGCACCAGAGCGTTTTCAAAGGTGGGTTTGACTGTGAAACAGTCTCCTTTCACCGGGTGAGAGCTATGTTTTGCCAGCATAACTCAAATGGTCCCCGCAGTGTCCCAGGCTTGAAAACACACACTTGGGACAAACTGAATCTTTCCATGAAGGAGTTGCTGAACTGGGCATTCTCTGTGTTGTGCGTGGTATAAAAGTAAACGCGTTATGAACATTGGTGTTCGACGAGATGAACTCCTAGTGTGAAGACCCAAGTGCATTGCTTCTTTTAGTAGTGCCACTTCTTTGCACCAATTGACCGGAGTGAAGAGAACAGCAACATTCAAGCTGTTTTCCTAAGTGGCTATGAGAGTGAGACATTCTAGCTTTCAAAGGGTGAGAAAACTGTTTTTGCCAGCTGAACTTAACTGGCCGATTCACACCCAGCATATTTCTCTGCTGTGTCACAGCACTAGAAATCCACAGTTGGGACAAACAGAACCTTTCCATGTGGAAAGATGTGTGAACTGTTCTCCATGTGGTGAATGACAAACCATGAGACAGTATGAACCTAGGCATTCTGTAAGCAGAGTTCCTAGTAAGGAGATTCAGGCACAGTTTTTCCTTTAGAGAAGTAACTTGCTTGCATTAAAAATTAACTGTAGAGAATTGAGAATCAAAGTGTTTTTGTAAGAGGCTTCTGAGTGAAACATTCTAGGATTTACAGGGTGAGCCCACTGATTTTGCCAGCAGTCCACAACTGGAAAGTTCTCATTCAGCATATTTCCTTGTGATGTCCCAGAGTTCAAAGTACTCACTAGGGAGAAACTGAACGTTTCCACGAAGGAAGTGCTGTGATCTGGTTAATCTCTGTGTCATGAGTGACATAAGCCTACAAACATTATGAACCTATGTGTTCTATGGGCAGAGCTCATTGTAAGGAGATCAAAGCACAGTGTTTCATCAGTAAAGTCAGGAGCTGCCAGCCAATTCTGACAGTAGTGAAGGGAGATTCAGCACCCATGTGTTTTCTCACACACCCAAAGTGTTTTCCCAGATGGGTTTGAGAATGACACATTCTTGCTTTCACAGGATGAGAGCAGAGTTTTTGCTAGCAGATCCCAATTTGGAGAAGGCAATGGCACCCCACTCCGGTACTCTTGCCTGGAAAATCCCATGGACAGAGGAGCCTGGTAGGCTATAGTCCATAGGGTCACGAAGAGTCAGACACGACTGAGCGACTTCACTTTCACTTTTCACTTTCATGTATTGGAGAAGGAAATGGCAACCCACTCCAGTGTTCTTGCCTGGAGAATCCCAGGGATGGTGGAGCCTAGTGGGCTGCTGTCTATGGGGTCGCACAGAGTCGGACATGACTGAAGTGACTTAGCAGCAGCAGCAGCAGCCCAATTTCCAGGTTCACACCCAGCATGTTTCTTTGCAGTGTCTCAGCACTGGAAATACACCTTTGAGTCAAACAAACTTTCAACGATAAAACTGGGGTGAACTGGTATTTCTCTGTGTGTTGATTTGTGTAACCATACAACGCATCACGAACCTAGGTGTTCTGTGAGAAAAGCTCCTAGTAAGGTGATCCAAGTGTTTCTTCAGAATAGTTACTTGATGGCACCAAAAATTGACTGGAGTAAAAGGAGAATCAGCACCCAAAGTGTTTTCCTTGGTGGGTTTTGAGAATGTCACATATGGACTTTCACATTGTTTGAGCAATGTTTTTGCTAGCAGACTCCAGTTGACTGGTTCACACCCAGAATAATTTCCTGCAATGGCCCAGCACAGAAAATACATACTTGGGTCAAACCAAACTTTACCATGAAGGAAGTGGTGTGAACTGGTTGTTCACTGTGTGTGGAGTGACATAACCATACAAAGTATCATGACCCTAGGTGTTCTAAGAGATGAGCTCTTGGAAAGGAGATCCAAGGACAATGTTTCTTTTTTTTCTTATTTAAATTTTAATTAGGAAAATGGTTTGAGATTTGAAAACTTTTTAAAAATTACTTTATTTTAATTGGAGGTAATTACTTTACAATATTGTGTTGGTTTTTGCCATACAATGACATGAATCAGCCATGGGTGTACATGTGTTCTCCTGTCCCAAACACCCCTTCCACTGCCCTTCCCATTCATCCCATCCCTCTGGGTTGTCCCAGTGCATGAGTTTTGAGTCCCATGTTTCATACATTGAGCTTAGACTGGTCATCTATTTCACAAATGGTAATATACAGGTTTCAATGCTATTCTCTCAAATCATCCCTCCCTTGTTTATCCCACAGAGTCCAAAATTCTGTTTTTTACATCCCTGTCTATCTGTCTTGCATTTAGGGTCATTGTTACCATCTTTCTAAAGTCCATATATATGTGTTAATATACTGTATTGGTATTTTTCTTTTGGACTTACTTCACTCTGTATAATAGGCTCCCATTTCATCCATCTCATTAGACTGACTCAAATGCATTCTTTTTTATAGCTGAGTAATATTCCATTGTGTATATATACCACTGCTTTCTTATCCATTTGTCTGCTGATGGATATCTAGGTTGCTTTCATGTTCTAGCTATTGTAAACAGTGCTGCAAAGAACATTGGGGTACATGTTTCTTTTTGAATTCTAGTTTTCTCAGTGTATACGGCCAGCAGTGGGATTGCTGGGTTGTATNGTCACCCTGCTTATTTAACTTATATGCAGAGTACATCATGAGAAACGCTGGGCTGGAGGAAGCACAAGCTGGAATCAAGACTGCCAGAAGAAATATCAATAACCTCAGATATGCAGATGACACCATCCTTATGGCAGAAAGTGAAGAGGAACTAAAAAGCCTCTTGATGAAAATGAAAGAGGAGAGTGAAAAAGTTAGCTTAAGCTCAACATTCAGAAAACGAAGATCATGGCATCTGGTCCCAGCACTTCATGGCAAATAGATGGGGAAACAGTGGAAACAGTGTCGGATTTTATTTTTGGGGGCTCCAAAATGACTGCAGATGGTGACTACAGCCATGAAATTAAAAGACTCTTACTCCTTGGAAGAAAAGTTATGACCAACCTAGATAGCATATTCAAAAGCAGAGACATTACTTTGCCAACAAAGCTCCATCTAGTCAAGGCTATAGTTTTTGCAGTGGTTATATATGGATGTGAGAGTTGGACTGTGAAGAAAGTTGAGAGCCAAAAAATTGATGCTTTTGAACTGTGGTGTTGGAGAAGACTCTTGAGAGTCCCTTGGACTGCAAGGAGATCCAACCAGTCCATTCTAAAGGAGATCAGCCCTGGGTATTCTTTGGAAGGACTGATGCTAAAGCTGAAACTCCAGTACTTTGGCCACCTCATGTGAAGAGTTGACTCATTGGAAAAGACTCTGATGCTGGGAGGGATTGGGGGCAGGAGGAAAAGGGGATGATAGAGGATGAGATGGCTGGATGGCATCATGGACACGATAGACGTGAGTCTGAGTGAACTCCAGGAGTTGGTAATGGACAGGGAGGCCTGGCGTGCTGCAATTCATGGGGTTGCAAAAAGTCGTACACTACTGAACGACTGAACTGAACTGAATTGATAGATGTGTAGATTTATCTCTGGGCTTTCTATTTTGTTCCATTGATCTGTATTTCTGTCTTTGTGCCAGTACCATACCATCTTGATGACTGTAGCATTGTAGTATAGTCTGAAGTCAGGCAGGTTGATTCCTCCATTTCCATTCTTCTTTCTCAAGATTGCTTTGGCTATTTGAGGTGTTTTTTATAATTCCCCACAAATTGTGAAATTATTTGTTTTAGTTCTGTGAAAAATACCGTTGGTAGCTTGATAGAGATTGCATTGAATCTATAGATACTTTGGGTAGTATACTCATTTTCACTGTATTGATTCTTCCAATCCGTGATCATGGTATATTTCTCCATCTATATGTGTCATCTTTGATTTCTTTCATCAGTGTTTTATAGTTTTCTCTCTATAGGTCTTTTGTTTCTTTAGGTAGATTTATTCCTAAGTATTTTATTCTTTTTGTTGCAATGGTGAATGGGATTTTTTACTTAATTTCCCTTTCTGTTTTCTCATTCTTAATGTATAGGAATGTAAGGGATTTTTGTGTATTAATTTTATATACTGCAACTTTACTATATTCATTGATTAGCTCTAATTTTTAATTACTTATATTTAATTGATTAATGATTAGCTCTAATTATCATAACCACCAGTAATTTTCTGGTGGTATCTTTAGGGTTTTCTATATAGAGGATCATGTCATCTGCACACAGTGAGAGTTTTACTTCTTCTTTTCCAATTTGAATTCTTTTTATTTCTTTTTCTTCTCTGATCAAATACAGTGTTTCATTCAGATAATTCATTTGCTTGCACTAAGAATTGACTGTGGTAAAGAGAGAATTGGCACCCTAAGAGTCTTTCCAGGTGGGTATGAAAGTGAAACATTCTCACTTTAAAAAGGTGACCACATAGTTTTTGCCAGTTGTCCCCAATTGGCAAGTTCACACTGAATGTATTTCCTTGTAGGACCCAAGAATTGAGATTGCACATTTGGAAACAACAGAACTTTTCTACAAGAGACATGGTGTGAACTGGGTGCCCACTGTGTGGTCANTGAACTGTGTGCCCACTGTGTGGTCATAACCATACAGTGCATTTTAAACCTAGGTTGTTCTAGCAGATGAACATCTCCTAGATGGTTGATCTAGGAAATCCCAGTAAGGAGATCCAAGCACAGTGCTTCTTCAGAAAATTCAGAAACTAGTGACCTAAACTGATGATAGTGAGGAGAGATTCAGCACCCATGTGTTTTCTCAAACACGCAAAGTGTTTTTCTAGGTGGGTTTGAAAATGACACATTCTTGCTTTCACAGGATGACAGCAGAGCTTTTGTTCAGTTCAGTTCAGTACTCAGTCATGTCTGACTCTTTACAATCCCATGGACTGCAGCACACTAGGCTTCCCTGTTCATCACCAACCCCCAGAGCTTACTCAAACTTATGTCCACTGAGATGCCATCCAACCATCTCATCCTCTGTTGTCCCCTGCTTCCACCTTCAATCTTTGCCAGCTTCAGGGTCTTTTTCAGTGAGTCATTTCTTCATATCAGGTGGCCAAAGTATTGGAGATTCAGCTTCAGCATCATTCCTTCCAATAACATCCAGGACTGATTTCCTTTAGGATGGACTGGTTGGATCTCCTTGCAGTCCAAGGGACTCTCAAGAGTCTTCTTTAACAACACAGTTCAAAAGCATCAATTCTTTGATGCTCAGCTTTCTTTATAGTTCAGATCTCACATCCATACTTGACTATTGGAAAACTATAGCTTTGACTAGATGGACCTTTGTTGGCAAAGTAATGTCGCTGCTTTTCAATATGCTGTCTAGCTTGTTCATAACTTTTCTTCTAAGGAGTAAGTGTCATTTAATTTGATGGCTGCAATTACCATCTGCAGTGATTTTGGAGCCCAAGAAGATAAAGTCTGTCACTTTTTCCACTGTTTCCCCATCTATTTGCCATGAAGTGCTGGGACCAGATGCCATGATCTTAGTTTTCAGAATGTTGAGTTTTAAGCCGACTTTTTCACTCTCCTCTTTAACTTTCATCAAGATGCTCTTTAGTTCTTCACTTTCTGCCATAAGAGAATCATCTGCATATCTGAGGTTATTGATATTTTTCCTGGCAATCTTGATTCCAGCTTGTGCTTCATCCAGCTCACTGCTTCTCATGATGTACTCTGCATATAAGTTAAATAAGCAGGGTGACAATATACAGTCTTGTTGTACTCCTTTCCCTATTTGGAACCAGTCTGTTGTTCCATATCCAATCCCAACTCTTGCTTCCTGACATGCATACAGAATTCTCAGGAGGCAGGTCAGGTGATCTGGTATTCCCAGCTGTTTAAGAATTTCCCACAATTTGTTGTTGCTTTTTCAATAATCAAATGGATGTTGGCAATTTGACCTCTGGTTCCTCTGCCTTTTCTAAATCCAGTTGAAAATCTAAAAGTTCATGGTTCACATATTGTTGAAGCCTGGCTTTGAGAAATTTGAGCATTACTTTGCCAGCGTGTGAGATGAGTAAAATTGTGCAGTAGTTTGAGCATTCTTTGGTACTGCCTTTCTTTGGGATTTGAATGAATACTGACCTTTTCCAGTCCTGTGGCCACTGCTGAGCTTCCATGTTTCCTGGTATATTAAGTGCAGCACTTTCACAGCATCATCTTTTAGGATTTGAAAGAGCTCAACTGGAATTCCATCACCTCCACTAGCTTTGCTTGTAGTGATGCTTCCTAAGGCCCACTTGACTTCACATTCTAGGATGTCTGGCTCTAGGTGAGTGATTATACCATTGTGATTATCTTGGTCATGAAGATCTTTTTAGTACAGTTCTTCTGTGTATTCTTGCCACCTCTTCTTAATATCTTCTGCTTCTGTTAGGTCCATACCATTTCTGTCCTTTACTGAGCCCATCTTTGCATAAAATGTTCCTTTGCCCACAGTAGTAGATATGATGGTCATCTGTCGGGCGCCGTATTAGGAATTACTGACAAAATGGAGGCATGGTCCCAACTCCCTCTCCTTGTCCTGCAGGCATGGACCCGGGATGAAGGAGCTAGGTCTTGTTATTCTGACTTGTTTTTTCCTTTCCTCGGCTTAGTTGACTGAAAAGAATATTGAGGTGCTTATTGTTCTTGAGAGGAGCATGAGAAGGCACAAAGCCTTCTGCAGTTGTGCTCAGAGAATAATTCATAAAGTTAATCATTGACATTTGTTCAAGGATCTTTACAAAAGAGTGTTCCAGGATGAGCACATAGGCCACAGCTTGGGTCCATGGGAAGCATTGTTATCTGAAACCTATTTGTGAGGGAAATGTTTATGGCAAAGAAGTTTGCTGAATTTAGGGGTTAGGAATAATTAAAAATAGTTAGAAGCTAAAAATTTAAAGAATGTTGTAATGTTAGCATATTTTACTATAGCTTATAGAGATTAGGAATTTAGAGATATTAATAGCTAGAAGGCTTTTTAAGAGATAATGAGCTCAGGATACTAGGGGATTTAGAAAGATCTGAAATAAACTGAGGTTTGTGGTATGCAGCCTAGACATAAGCATGAGTTACAATGTAATCATGAGTTAAAGTAAACACAATTCTGAGAGAATGGCTGAAGCAGAAACTCTGCTTGAAGGACAACAGTGATTCATGGAGACAATAAATCTGGGTTAGGGGAAATTGAAAATGTCAAACCTCTGACCTAATGCTTTTGTCAAACTATAAAAGAGAACCTAAAGCTTGAAATAAACATGCAGTCCAAGAAAACTAAATGAGAGGCTGCATCATTACTCACCGACACCGCCCATCCCTTCAGGCTGATTCCCTGGCTGCTGGAGCTGGACTCTGGCAGTCATCTGAGTTAAATTCACCCATTCCAGTCCATTTTAGTTCGCTGATTCCTAAAATTTCAATGTTCACTCTTTCCATCTCCTGTTTGACCACTTCCGATTTGCTTTGATTCATGGACCTAACATTCCAGGTTCTTATACAATATTCCTCTTTACAGCATCGGACTTTACTTCCGTCACCAGTCACTTCCACAACTGGGTGTTGTTTTTGCTTTGGCTCTGTCTCTTCATTCTTTCTGGAGTTATTTTCCCACTGATTTCCAGTAGCATATTTGGTCCTACTGACCTGGGGAGTTCATCTTTCAGTGTGCTATCTTTTTGCTTTTTCATACTGTTCATGGGGTTCTCAAGGCAAGAACACCAAAGTGGTTTGCTATTCTCTTCTCCAGTGGACCACGTTTTTTCAGAACTCTTCACCATGACCCATCTGTCCTGGGTGGCCCTACACAGCATGGCTCATAGATTCAGTGATTTAGACAAGGCTGTGGTCCATGTGATCAGATTGATTAGTTTTCTTTGATTGTGTTTTTCCTTCCATCTGCCATCTGATGGAGAAGGATAAGAGGCTTATGGAAGCTTCCTGATGGGAGAGACTGACTGAGGGGAAAATTGGGTTTTGTTGTGGTGGGCAGGGCCCACAATGTCCCAGTGCTGAAAATACACACTTCAGTCAAACTGAATCTTTCTCTGAAGGAAGTGATGTTAACTAGTCATTCTCTGTGTGCATAGTGGGAAACCCATACAATGACTTATAAACTTAGGTATTCTTGTAGATGAGCTCCTGGTAGGGAGATGCAAGCACCGTGTTTCTTTCAGAAGTGTCACTTGCTTGGGCCAAGAATTGAATGCAAAGAAGTGTGTCAAAACTCAAAGTTTTTTCCTAGGTAGGTTTAAAAGGGAAACATTCTAGCTTTCACAGGGTGAGTGAACTGTTTTTGTCAGCAGACCTCAATTGACAGATTCCCACCCAGCCTATTTCCTTGTGGTGTCCCAGCACTGAAAATACATACTTGGAACGAACTATACTTTCCACAAAGGAAGTGGTTTGTTCTCATTCTCTGTGTGGTGACTGGCATAACCATACAATGCATTATGAACATAGGTGTTCTATGAGATAAGCTCCTAGTAAGGAGATCCAAGCAGGTTGTTTCCTTCAGACGTGTCACTTCGTTGCACCAAGACTTGACTGTTAAAAAAAAAAGACAGAGTCAGCAACCCAACTGTTTTCCTAGGTGCGTTTGAGAGTGAAACATTCTAGCTTTCAAAAGGTGAGAAAAATGTTTTTGCTTGCTGAACATAAATGGCTGATTTACACCCAGCATATTCCCTGCTGTGTCCCAGCACTAAAAACTAACTCTTGAGACAAACTTAACCTTTCTATGTAGAAAGTTGTGTGAAATGCTTGTTCTCCATGTGGCAGGTGGCATACCCATACAATGCAGTATGAACCTAGGTGTTGTATAAGTATAGCTCTTAGTAAAGAGATTCAGACACAATTTTTCCTTCATAAAAGTCACTTGCTTGCACCAAGAATTGACCTAGTGAAGTGAGAATCAGTACTCAAAGTGTTTTCATATGTGGGTTTCAGAGTGATACAGTCTAGCATTCACAAGGTGAGAACACACTTTTTACCATCAGACCCCTATTGGTAAGTTCATACCCAGAATATTTCCCTCCAGTGTCCTAGCACTAAATATAAATACTTGCAGCAAAGTGAACCTTTCCAGAAGGAGGTTTTGTATATTGGTTGTTCTCTATGATGCATTATTTACCCAGGTGTTCTATGAGATGAGCTTCTAGTAAGGAGACATAGACATAAGCACAGTATTTCCTTCAGAAAAGTCACTTGCTAGCACCAAATGTTGACTGCAATGAGAATCAGCACCCAAAGTGTTTTTCTAGGTGGGTTTGAGAGTGATACATTTTAGCTTTCACAGGGTGAGAACACTGTTTTTGCCAGCAGATCCCAATTGGCAGGTCCATAGCCAGCATAACTCCCTGCAATATCCCAGCACTGAAAATACACACTTGGTTCAAACTGAATCTTCCTATGAAGGAAGTGGTGTTAATTGGTCATTCTCCTTGCGGTGAGTGGCATACCCATACAATGCATTTTGAACAGAGGTGTTTTATTAGATGAGCTCCTAGTAACAAGATCCAAACATAGTGTTTCCTTCAAAAAAGTGACTCACTTGCACCAAGAATTGACTGTTGTTAAGAATATCACCACCCATGTTTTTTCAAAGGTGGGTTAGATATTGAAACATTCTAGCTTTCACAATGTGAGAACACTCTGTTTTTGCCAGCAGAGCGCTAGTGGCAAGGTCACACCCAGTATATTTCTCTGCAGTGTCCCAGCCCTGAAAATGCTCACAGGATAAACTGAACCCTTTCCATGAATGAAGTTGTGTGGCCTGCTTTTGCTCTGTAATGCTTTATGAACCTAAGTGTTGCATTAAATAAGTTCTTAGAAAGGAGATCCGATGGCACCCCACTCCAGTACTCTTGCCTGGAAAATCCCATGGACAGGGTAGCTTGGTAGGCTGCAGTCCATGGGGTCGCTAAGAGTTGGACACGACTGAGCGACTTCACTTTCACTTTTCACTTTTATGCATTGGAGAAGGAAATGGCAACCCACTCCAGTGTTCTTGCCTGGAGAATCCCAGGGACAGCGGAGCCTGGTGGGCTGCCGTCTATGGGGTCACACAGAGTCGGACACGACTGAAGCGACTTAGCAGCAGCAAGGAGATCCGAACAGGCTTTCCTTCAGAAAAGTCACTTGGCTGGTGCCAGAACTGACTGTAGTGAAGGTAGAATCAGCACCCAAAATGTTTTCCTGGTGGATTTGAGAGTGAAACATTCTAACTTTCAAAGAGGGAGAACAGTGTTTTTGCTCACAGAGCCCAATNTATGTAGTAATTTGACATTTGCACACATTATGAAATGGTTCTATAATCTCTTCATGTTTCTTATTAAAGTTTCATTTAGCTATTTGTCATTGACCAAATGTAGAAAAATCAAATCAAGAGACCCTGACATTACCATAGAAGCAGTATTACAGAAATTTTATTTGGGGGGTGCACTGTTTTAACACAGCCATAAAACATGTGGAAACACCAAGTAGGAAAGATAGTGAGTCCAGGTGGCCCATAAGGATTATGAATTTTTGTAGGGTTTCCATGTGTGTTAGGTGTTCAAATTAGTCTGTGGTTCAGGAGATAGAATAGGCAATAATACCTATTTGATTTCCAATATTGTCATGATTTCTTAGTTAATAACTGCTGATCACATCCCCAGAGAGGGCAATGGCAACCCACTCCAGTACTCTGGCCTGGAAAATCCCATGGACAGAGGAGCCTGGTAGGCTGCAGTCCATGGGGTCATTAAGAGTCGGACATGACTGAGCAACTTCACTTTCATTTTTCACTTTCATGCATTGGAGAAGGAAATGGCAACCCACTCCTGTGTTCTTGCCTGGAGAATCCCAGGGATGGCGGAGCCTGGTGGGCTGCCATCTATGGGGTCGCACAGAGTCGGACACCACTGAAGAGACTTAGCAGCGGCAGCAGCAGCTGATCATACCCCCATCTTTCTTTTACTTTGCAATGACCCATTCCATGCCCTTATTACTCTTACTGAGACAATTCCAGAACAGACACCATCTCCCTCAGCCTCTCCCTTCTGCTTTATCTTTTACACATTGCTTTCAGATTCAGTTCAGTTCAGTTCAGCTGCTCAGTCGTGTCTGACTCTTTGCGACCCCATGAATCACAGCACACCAGGCCTCCCTGTCCATCACCAACACCTGGAGTTCACCCAAACCAATGTCCGTCGAGTGGGTGATGCCATCCAGCCATCTCATCCTCTGTCGTCCCCTTCTCCTCCTGCCCCCAATCCCTCCCAGCATCAGAATCTTTTCCAATGTGTCAACTCTTTGCATGAGGTGGCCAAAGTACTAGAGTTTCAGCTTTAGTATCATTCCTTCCAAAGAACACCCAGGGCTGATCTCCTTCAGAATGGACTGGTTGGACTTCCTTGCAGTCCAAGGGACTCTCAAGAGTCTTCTCCAATACCACAGTTCAAAAGCATCAATTCTTCGGCTCTCAGCTTTCTTTACAGTCCGACTCTCACATCCATACATGACCACTGAAAAAACCATAGTCTTGACTAAACGGACCTTTGTTGGCAAAGTAATGTCTCTGCTTTTGAATATGCTATCTAGGTTGTTCATAACTTTTCTTCCAAGGAGTAAGTGTCTTTTAATTTCATGGCTGCAATCACCATCTGCAGTGATTTTGGAGCCCCAAAAGATAAAATTTGACACCATTTCCACCGTTTCCCCATCTATTTGCCATGAAGTGATGGGACCAGATGCCATGAAGTGATGGGACCAGATGCCATGACATTGTTTTCTGAATGGTGAGCTTTAAGCCAACTTTTTCACTCTCCTCTTTCACTTTCATCAAGAGGCTCTTTAGTTCCTCTTCACTTTCTGCCATAAGGGTGGTGACATCTGCATATCTGAGGTTATTGATATTTCTCCTGGCAGTCTTGATTCCAGCTTGTGCTTCTTCCAGCCCAGCGTTTCTCATGATGTACTCTGCATAGAAGTTAAACAAGCAGGGTGACAATATACCGCCTTGACGTACTCCTTTTCCTATTTGGAACCAGTCTGTTGTTCCCTGTCCAGTTCTAACTGTTGCTTCCTGACCTGCATACAGGTTTACCTTCTGGAAACTCAGCTCCATGTCACTCCCCATATTATGACTCTGGAACACAATTCCAAGTATCAGAAAAGTTCATATACAAAACAGAAAAGCATTTTTCTAATTTCCTATTCACCTATGATCTACTAAACCCTCATTAAATGATAAAAGCATACCATTCATCTTCCTTCATAAAATCCTGCAATTCCTAACTGTTAGAGCACCAGGAGAAACAAGGAAGCATGTATTTTCCCTTTAGTTGTATTGGAATTTATTTTTCTTTATAAATAAAAAAGCAATGGGGACTTCCCTGGTGGACCAGTGGTTAAGACTCAGTGCTTATAATGAAGGGGTCACAGGTTTAATCCCTGGCCAGAGAACTATGATCCCACATGTGTCATGGTTTGGCCATTAAAAAAAAAAGAATGCTATACATAAGGAAATTGCACTCAGTAGAATGTTATTGATGTCCTACATAATGTATATATTATGTATGGGAGGGGTTTTGTTGGCCCGAGTGCTGTCATTGTGTTTGTGCACATAAAGATCTTTTGGGGACCCAAAGATTTTGATGACATCTGCCTAATCTGTTCTATTTATTCTGAACAAAGTATGGGAAAGGAAAGTAGGTGATAGGGGCAGCAAAAGATGGAAAGAAGATGCAAAAAAGTATAGCTACTATTAAAAATACAAACATATGGAGGCTAAACAGCACACTTCTGAATAACCAACAAATCACAGAAGAAATTAAAAAAGAAACCAAAATATGCATAGAAATGAAAATGAAAACACAACCCAAAACCTATGGGATTCAGTAAAAGCAGTGCTAAGGGTAAGGTTCATAGCAGTACAAGCTTACCTCAAGAAACAAGAGAAAAATCCGATAAATAACCTAACTTNAAAAGGAAGAAATGGAGAACCCCAGAGTAAGTAGAAGGAAAGAAATCATAAAAATTAGGGCAGAAGTAAATGAAAGAGAAACAAAGGAGACTTTAGCAAAAATCAACAAAACTAAAAGTTGGTTCTTTGACAAGATAAATAAAATACACAAAACATTAGCCAGACTCATCAAGGAACAAAGGGAGAAGAATCAAATCAACAAAATTAGAAATGAAAATGGAGAGATCACAACAGACAACCCAGAAATGCAAAGGATCATAAGAGACTACTATCAGTAACTATATGCCAATAAAATGGACAACTTGAAAGAAATGGACAAATTCTTAGAAAAGTATAACCTTCCAAAACTGAACCAGGAAGAAATAGAAAATGTTAACAGACTTGTCACAAACATAGAAATTGAAACTGTAGTCAAAAATCTTTCAACAAACAAAAGTCCAGGACCAGATGTCTTCCCAGGTGAATTCTACCAAAAATGTAGAGAAGAGCTAACACCTATCCTACTCAAACTCTTTCAGAAAATTGCAGAGGAAGGTAAACTGCCAAACTTATTTTATGAGGCCACCATCACCCTAATACCAAAACCAGACAAAGATGCCATAAAAAAGGAAAACTATAGGCCAATAACACTGATGAACATAGATGCAAAAATCCTCAACAAAATTCTAGCAAACAGAATCCAACAACATATTAAAAAGATCATTCATCATGACCAATTGGGCTTTATGCCAGGGATCCAAGTATTCTTCAATATTCACAAATCAATCAATGTGATACACCACATTAGCAAAATGAAAGATAAAAANAAATTCTTAGAAAAGTATAACCTTCCAAAACTGAACCAGGAAGAAATAGAAAATGTTAACAGACTTGTCACAAACATAGAAATTGAAACTGTAGTCAAAAATCTTTCAACAAACAAAAGTCCAGGACCAGATGTCTTCCCAGGTGAATTCTACCAAAAATGTAGAGAAGAGCTAACACCTATCCTACTCAAACTCTTTCAGAAAATTGCAGAGGAAGGTAAACTGCCAAACTTATTTTATGAGGCCACCATCACCCTAATACCAAAACCAGACAAAGATGCCATAAAAAAGGAAAACTATAGGCCAATAACACTGATGAACATAGATGCAAAAATCCTCAACAAAATTCTAGCAAACAGAATCCAACAACATATTAAAAAGATCATTCATCATGACCAATTGGGCTTTATGCCAGGGATCCAAGTATTCTTCAATATTCACAAATCAATCAATGTGATACACCACATTAGCAAAATGAAAGATAAAAACCATATGGTTATCTCAATAGATGCAGTGAAAGCCTTTGACAAAATTCAACATCCATTTATGATAAAAAACCCTTCAGAAAGTAGGCATAGAAAGAACAAACTTCAACATAATAAAAGCAATGTATGATAAACCCACAGCAAACATTATCCTCAATGGTGAAAAATTGAAAGCATTTCCCCTAAAGTCAGGAACAAGACAAGGGTGCCCACTCTCACCACTACTATTCAACATAGTTTTGGAAGTTTTAGCCACAGCAATCAGAGAAGAAAAAGGAATAAAAGAAATCCAGATTGGAAAAGAAGTAAAACTCACTGTTTGCATATGACATGATCCTCTATACAGAAAACCCTAAAGACACCACCAGAAAATTATTAGATCTAATCAATGAATATAGTAAAGCTGCAGTATATAAAATTAATACACAGAAATTCCTTGCATTCCTGTACACTAACAATAAGAAAACAGAAAGAGAAATTAAGGAAACAATCTCATTCACCATTGCAACAAAAAGAATAAAATACTTAGGAATAAATCTACCTAAAGAAACAAAAGACCTATAGAGAGAAAACTATAAAACACTGATGAAAGAAATCAAAGATGACACAAATAGATGGAGAAATATACCATGTTCATGGATCGGAAAAATCAATACAGTGAAAATGAGTATACTACCCAAAGTAATCTATAGATTCAATGCAATCTCTATCAAGCTACCAACAGTAATTTTCACAGAACTAAAACAAATAATTTCACAATTTGTGTGGAAATACAAAAAACCTCGAATAGCGAAAGGAATCTTGAGAAAGAAGAATGGAACTGGAGGAATCAACCTTCCTGACTTCAGACTATACTACAATGCTACAGTCATCAAGACAGTATGGTACTGGCACAAAGACAGAAATATAGGTCAATGGAACAAAATAGAAAGCCCAGAGATAAATCTACACACCTATAGACACCCTTATTTTTGACAAAGGAGGCAAGAATATACAACGGAGAAATGACAATCTCTTTAACAAGTGGTGCTGGGAAAACTGGTCAACCACTTGTAAAAGAATGAAACTCAAACACTTTCTAACAGCATACACAAAAATAAACTCAAAATGGATTAAAGATCTAAATGTAAGACCAGAAACTATAAAACTCCTAGAGGAAAACATAGGTAAAACACTCTGTGACATAAATCACAGCAGGATCCTCCATGACCCACCTCCCAGAGTAATGGAAATAAAAGCAAAAATAAACAAATGGGACCTAATTAAACTTAAAAGCTTTTACACAACAAAGGAAACTATAAGCAAGGTTAAAAGACAGCCTTCAGAACGGGAGAAAATAATAGCAAAGGAAGCAAATGACAAAGAATTAATGTCAAAAATATACATACAAGCAGCTCATGCAACTCAATTCCAGAAAAATAAACAACCCAATCAAAAAGATGGGTCAAAGAACTAAACAGACATTTCTCCAAAGAAGACATACAGATGACTAACAAACACATGAAAAGATGCTTAACATCACTCATTATCAGAGAAATGCAAATCAAAACCACAATGAGGTACTATGTCATGCCAGTCTGAATGTTTGTTATCAAAAAGTCTGCAAACAATAAATGCTGGAGAGGGTGTGGAGAAAAGGCAACCCTCTTATACTGTTGGTGGGAATGGAAACTAATACAGCCACTGTGGAGAACAGTGGAGATTCCTTTAAAAACTGGAAATAGAACTGCCATGCGACCCAGCAATCCCACTGCTGGGCAATCACACCGAGGAAACCAGAATTGAAAGAGACATGTGTACCCCAATGTTCATCATAGCACTGTTTACAATAGGGACAAGGAAGCAACCTAGATGTCCATCAGCGATGAATGGATAAGAAAGTTGTGGTACAAATACACAATGGAATATTACTCAGCTATTGAAAAGAATGCATTTGAATCCGTTCTAATGAAGTGGATGAAACTGGAGCCTGTTATACAGAGTGAAGTAAGTCAGAAAGAAAAACACCAATATAGTGTACTAAGGCATATATATGGAATTTAGAGGGATGGTAACGATGACCCTATATGAGAGACAGCAAGAGACACAGATGTAAAGAACAGACTTTTGGACTCTGTGGGAGAAGGCAAGGGTGGGATAATTTGAGAGAATAGCATTGAAACATGTATATTACCATATGTGAAATAGATCACCAGTCCAGGTTTGATGCATGAGAGAGGGCACTCAGGGCTGGTGCATTGGGATGACCCTGAGGGATGGGATGGGGAGGGAGGTGGGAGGGGGGTTCAGGATGGGGACACATGTACACCCATGGCTGCTTCATGTCAACGTATGGCAAAAACTATTACAATATTGTAAAGTAATTAGCCTCCAATTAAAATAAGTAAATTAATTTTTTAAAAAGTATAGCTACTGAGGGATTTTCAGGGTTACTTGTATTTTATTTTTAAATGGTCTAAATTATCAAGAAAGGAAACTAAGTTGACTAAGATACTGAAGAACAGAATGATAGTAAGAAATGCACATACCAAAAGATACAAAGCTATGAAAAAATATCTACGTGACAAAAATTTATGACACAAAGTAGCAAGATGATTGTGATGATGATGAGGAGGTTGATTAATGTTTATTGGATATCTACTTTGTGTCAGGTTCTTGTAAGGGTTTTTTCCATTAAATCTTTATAATATAGATATAGTTTGTAAATGAAAAAATAAGACACACAGGTATCCAGCAGTTTGGACAAGTGATATAGATTGTAAATTGCAGAACCAAGATCAGCCTGCAGAGCCTGCATTTCTAACCACTCCACATAGAAACTAAAGTGTCATCATCACTGAATTAGGCTAGGGTGATTTTTTATAGTTTTGCTTTGGTCCATCATGAATTTTTCTGTTATATAATTAATAAACAAAATCACAATGACAGTTTATTTCTTTTTTGAAAGAAATGGTAAATTTTTTTGCTCTCGTAAGTCTGGGGCAATCTAACCTGTGTCTTCTTCATTCATTCTTCTCCTACCCCTCTATTTCCATGTGAAGGTAATTTTATCCCCACTGGATATTCTTGAGGCATATATTTCATCCTTGATCCTTATTAGATCTTGGGCTAGAATGAGTGAACTCTATCTTGAACTCATCTTAGTGAAAATAGGGTATGATCATCTTAATCACTGGGAAAAGTAGTTTGAATAAAGAGAATGCCTATTTGAGAGAAGGTTAAAATACAGGGCTGAAATGGGGAAATAAAGGGACTGATACATCATACAAAGCCTGACAAAGATACTTGTGTTTTTTCTCCCTGAGGCAGATGACAGTTATTTGGGGGTCTAGCTTTTCCTCTAATCCAGATTAACCTTCCTGAAATAAAACTTTTGGTACATCATTCTCTAGTTCAAATTGTCAATAGGTCACTGTTGCTTATTTAATTAATTCTGGGCCTTTGCAACTCTCAGCAAAATTTCCTCAAACTCCCTTTGACATGGAGTTTTACTACCTCCCTTCATTATTTCTATACTTCAATCAAATGAAAGTTGTTTATTCTCACTCATTATGATCCCACTATTTCTTCATCTTGGAATACCCCTCTTAATCCCACTCATCTTGACATGTCCAAATCTCACTCTCTTTCAACTGTGGATAGTCTCATGCAAGTTTCTCATTTCTCAGATTGAAAGAACTTCTCTCATCTCTGAATTCCCAGGACATGCATTTATCCTTCTTATTAGAAATGCAATTTTCAGCCTTGCTTGGTAATTAGGTCATCATCATCTCCATATCTACCTCTTGATACAGGACCTATATCTAAATCATCTTCATATTTTTTATGACACTGAGCAAAGCACCTGTACATAATAGATGCTGGGGTGTGTACCACATTGAAGTGAATAGATGACATATATGTGGCAAGTAGATAAATGGTAGAGATGAACCTATTTTGAAGGTAGGGGAAGAGACACATATGTAGAGAATAGATATGTGCACACAGGAGATGAAGGGGAGATTGAGACAAATTATTATATTATGCTTGACATATATACAACAACACCATGTATAAAATAGATAGGTAGTGGGAATCTTCTATAAAGTACAGGAAGCTCAGCTTGGTGCTCTGTGATGAGCTAGATGAGCAGAATGAATTGAGGGAGATCCAAGAGAGGGTGTGCAAGTATACATACAGCTGATTTACTTCATTGTACAACAGAAATTAGCATACAATTGTAAATGAATTATATTCCAGTTAAAAACTAATAATCCCAATCCTCCATAAAAGAAAGTTCCGTGATAAACCCACACAGCTATAGCCACTTAATCTATGACAAAGGAGGCAAGATATACAAGGGAGAAATGTTAGTCTCTTCAATAAGTGGTGCTGGGTAACTGGACAGCTACATGGCAAAGAATGAAATTAGAATACTCCCTAAGATCTAATAAACACAAAAAATAAATTCAAAATAGATTAAACACCTAAATTTAAGGCAGGATAGTATATAGCTCTTAGAGGGTAATATAGTGAGAACATTTAGACAGAAATTACAGAAAAATCTTTTTCATTCTCCTGACTAGGGTAATTAAAGTAGAAAAAAAAAAAAAACAAACCAAATGGGCTCTAATGAAACTTAAAATCTTTTCACAGCAAAGAAAGCCATAAAACAATGAAAGGACAACCTCAGAATGGGAGGAAATATTTTCAAATGAGGCAGTTGACAAGGGATTAATTTCCAAAATATTTTTAAAAACCTCATGTACCTTAATATATATAAAACAAAGAAACAAACAACCCAGTCAAAAAATGGGCAGAAGACCTAAACGGATTCCAAAGAAGGCATACAGATGTCAACAGTCAGTCAGTCAGTTCAATCACTCAGTCGTGTCTGACTGTTTTTGACCCCATGATCCACAGCACGCCAGGCCTCCCTGTACATCACCAACTCCCGCAGTTCACCCAAAACCGTGTCCATTGAGTCGGTGATGTCATCCAACCATCTCATCCTCCGTCGTCCCCTTCTCCTGCCCTCAATCCTTCCCAGCATCAGGCTCTTTTCAAATGAGTCGGCTCTTCGCATCAGGTGGCCAAATTATTGGAGTTTCAGGTTCAACATCAGTCCCTCCAATGAACACCCAGGACTGATCTCCTTTCGGATGGACTGGTTGGATCTCCTTGCAGTCCAAGAGACTCTCAAGAGTCTTCTCCAACACCACAGTTCAAAAGCATCAATTCTTTGATGCTCAGTATAAGGCTTGGAGAACCGCATTCTGAAAAGGACATTCAGGGACAGCCTCTAGTGGACTGACAAAGTTTATTATCCAGCTGCATAGTTTTATGGTCTTAGGGAGTAGGGCATAAAGCAGACTTGCACGTAGCCTTCCTTGATAAATTTCAAAGTATTCAAGCATAAAATACAGTTCCCACCGCCCAAGACATAACATAGCTTTGGCGAAACTCTAAAGGGAGTCTTATCATGAAACAACAGTCCTTGCTCACAGAAACAGGTGGTCAGAAGGAAGCGTCTGAATGCTCCAAGGCCGGGCGTATGACCTTTCGTCATCCGTTCCCAGCCTTGGGCACTCGATGAACGCTCATAACCCTTTGTTATGCTCGTTCCAGCTTCCAACCTTAGTCATGAGTGGAGCAAATACATTTTCAGTATTTGCTTAAAGCCTTCCAGCTCCTTCACACTCAGCTTTCTTTATAGTCCAACTCTCACATCCATACATGACCACTGGAAAAACCATAGCCTTGACTAGACAGACCTTTGTTGACAAAGTAATGTCTCTGCTTTTAAATATGCTGTCTAGGTTGGTCATAACTTTCCTTCCAAGGAGTAAGCGTCTTTTAATTTCATGGCTGCAATCACCATCTGCAGTGATTTTGGAGCCCGGAAAATAAAGTCAGCCACTGTTTTCATTGTTTCCCCATCTATTTGCCATAAAGTGATGGGACTGGATGCCATGATCTTAGTTTTCTGAATGTTGAGATTTAAGCCAACTTTTTCACTCTCCTCTTTCACTTTCATCAAGAGGCTCTTTAATTTGTCTTCACTTTCTGCCATAAAGGTGGCGTCATCTGCCTATCTGAGATTATTGATATTTCTCCTAGCAATATTGATTCCAGCTTGTGTTTCTTCCAGCACAGCATTTCTCATGAGGTACTCTGCATAGAAGTTAAATAAGCAGGGTGACAATATACAGCCTTGACATACTCCTTTTCCTATTTGGAACCAGTCTGTTGTTCCATGTCCAGTTCTAACTGTAGCTTCCTGATCTGCATACAGGTTTCTCAAGAGGCAGGTCAGGTGGTCTGGTATTCCCATCTCCTTCAGAATTTTCCACAGTTTATTGTGATCCACACAGTCAAAGGCTTTGGCATAGTCAATAAAGCAGAAATAGATGTTTTTCTGGAACTCTCTTGCTTTTTTGATGATCCAGCAGATGTTGGCAATTTGATCTCTGGTTCCTCTGCTTTTTCTAAAACCAGCTTGAACATCTGGAAGTTCAGGCTTCACGTATTGCTGAGGCCTGGCTTGGAGAATTTTGACAGATGTCAACAAACACATGAAAACTCAAAAGCTCTCATTATTAGAGTAATGCAAATCAAAATTACAATGAGGTATCACCTCACAACATGGCCATCAAAAATATACAAACAATAACTGTTGGAGAGGATGTAGAGAAAAAGGAACCCTTTTGCACAGTTGATGGGAACACAAATTGATACAATTACTGTAATTGTAAGGGTTAATTTTGAATCCACACTGGATTTACTTCTGTGACTTCAATTTTTATTTTGGAGTTTTTGTTATTCTGGCATACCTAATGCCCTGCTTTAGGGAGTCCTTCCCACCCCCTTTGCCTGACCTTTGGATTAGGGTGCCTTTGGCTCACAGGGAGATAGCCTGACCCTGCCCACCTGTGAAGGGCTGTAAGAAAGTGAAATTAACAAGTCTTCCTGCCTGAGGCTTGCCATTCTCAGAGATATTTGCAAGAATTAAATGGCCTTTTTTATTTGTATCCTCACCTCCCCCCACCTCTGATCCATAAAAGAACCTGGCTTCCAGGCCCTGACAAGATGGTTGAGGCACAAGCCTTCCATCTTCTTGGTCAGCTGGCTTTCCGAATAAATTGGTCTTCCTCGCTTCAACAGCTCAACTCAGATTTACTGACCTATCCTGCAGCAAGCAGAGCAAGCATAGATTTGGTAACACCACTATGGAGGACAGTATGGAAGTTCCTTATGAAACTATGAATAAAAATACCATATGATCTAGCAATGCCACTACTGGGCATATATCCTGAGAAAACCAGAACTGAAAAAAGACACAAGCACCCTAATGTTCACTGCAACACTATTTACAATAGCTAGGACACAGAAGCAACCTAGATATCCATCAACAGAGGAATGCATTAGGAAGCTGTGGTACATATACACAAGGGAATATTACTCAGCTATAAAAAGGAACCATTCGAGTCACTTCTAATTAGGTGGGTGAACTTAGAGTCTATTATACAGAGTGAAGGAAGAGGGAAAGAGAAAAACAAATATCATGTATTAACACATTTAAATGGAATCTAGAAAGATGGTACTGATGAACCTATTTGCAGGGCAGTAATGGAGTTGCAGACATAGAGAACAAACGTGGACAAAGAGGGGGAAGAAGAGGGCGGGACGAATGCAGAGAGTAGCATCGGAACACATACAATACCATAAGTGAAACAGCCAGTGGGAATTTGCTGTATGACTCAGGGAGTTCAAACTGGTGCTCTGTGACTACCTAGAGTGGTGGGATGGGGTGGGAGGTGGGAGGGAGATTCAAGAAGGAGAGGGCACATGTATACCTATGGCTGATTCATGTTGATGTATGGCAGAAACCAATACAGTATGGTAGGCAATTATCCTTCAATTAAAAATAAATAAAATTTAAAAAGCCAAACAGAGAAAGACACACACAAAAATGGTAACCAACAACGACTTTCTGTTGCTCACTGTTATCTGGCAGCCTGGATGGGAGGGGAGTTTGAGGGAGAATGAATACATGAATATGTAAGTCTGAATCCCTTGGCTCTTCACCTGAAGCTATCACAACATTGATAATTGGCTATCAGTTCAGTTCAGT
>SJYQ01001605.1:328501-353740 GCA_006410935.1 Redunca redunca | reverse complement strand
TGCTGCTGCTGCTAAGTCGCTTCAGTCGTGTCCGACTCTGTGCGACCCCACAGACGGCAGCCCACCAGGCTCCCCTGTCCCTGGGATTCTCCAGGCAAGAACACTGGAGTGGGTTGCCATTTCCTTCTCCAGTGCGTGAAAGTGAAAAGTGAAAGTGAAGTCGCTCAGTCGTGTCCGACTCTTCGCTGCCCCATGGACTGCAGCCTACCAGGCTCCTCCGCTCATGGGATATTCCAGGCAAGAGTACTGGAGTGGGTTGCATTTCCTTTTCCATTAAATGCAAATAAGGAACCGGTATAGGAGATAGGAAGGAGAAGTTATAATGACTGCAGTCAGATTTTACAGGGGAAGAAAAGGGCAATAAGTCTTACAGAGGTGAAAGATTGGTGGTCCCTGATTTCAACATATGTGATATATGTGTATAATAAATATCCTTCATCCTTGTCTCTGATATTTCACAGGGAGTTTTTGGAGGGAGTGGACTTGTAAAATATGATAAATTTTATAGTATATCTATGTATAGAATTTTGAGAAGGACCAATCCTAGCTTTGAAATTTGGGGAGAGAATGAAAAGGCAGGAACAACTTCTTAGGAAGCTGTTACTTAGTTTGACTGTTTTTGAATGATAAAAACTTACCAATATGACATTTGTTTTTAGAAAGGTGATTCTGAAGCATTTTGAGGGTGTGGGTGGAGGGTTATGGACATTGCAGATTGAAGGTATGGAGGTCAGTCTCCTAACAGTTACAGAAGTATCAGGCACTATCAGTGGGATAGCGAAGGGAAAAGAAATTCAAGTCATTTTTGAGGTAGGGAGCTTAGGGGAGAGGAAGAGGTCTACAGTAGGTCCCAAGATTCTGTCCTTGATTGGTGGCTCATTTCACTGTACTTCCTCGTGCAGTCCTGTCTGACTGTTTGTGACCCTGTGGTCTGTAGTCCACCCGGCTCCTCTGTCCATGAGGTTCTCCAGGCAGGAATACTGGAGTGGATTGCCACGCCCTCCTTCAGGGGATCTTCCAAACTCAGAGACTGAATCCAGGTCTTCCACATTGCAGGCGGATTCTTTACTACCTGAGCTACCAGGGAAGTCCGGCTCCTTTCACTGGTGATTGCTAATTGGTAATGCAGTTGGTAATGTGGAAGGAGAATTTGTTGTTTTTAATCTTTCTTACACTTTGGTAGGAGCTTCCCAGGTGGTGTTAGTGGTAAAGAACCCACCTGCCAGTGCAGGAGACGTACGAGATGCAGATTCAGTCCCGAGGTTTGGGGAGATGCTCTGGAGGAGGGCATGACAGTCCGCTCAAGTATTCTTGTGAGGAGAATCCCATGGACAAGAGGAGCCTGACAAGCTACAGTCCACGGGGTTGCAAAGAGTCTGTCATAACTGAAGTGTCTTAGTATGCATGCATACACACTTTGATAGAAGCAAATTTGTGGTGAGCCTTGCATGAAAGTGGGGGAGGTTTCTGTTTTGCTTTTTTGGTGAGAAGTAGGTGGGTCAGTTGTTAAGTTTTCTTTTTTCACGGTTTTAGGCTAAAGCCAATTTTGAAAAGGAAGAAAGGCGTAAAGAACTGAAACGACTTCGGGGTGAGGAAACATGGATGCTACCTGACGTGATTAAGAGAGTTGAACAAATCTCACAGGTAAATACTATTAGGCTTACTTGGTGTAAGCTTATTTTTTAATTTTTTTTGCACTTATTCAGGTTAATACTGGAGGAACAAGTTTATAAACTCTTTTTCACAAATTACAGAATGAATATCACATAGTTGACAGTACTGAATATTTGTCTCTCTGGCTAGAGTAGTACATATTGATATTTTGGACATGATACTGGAAAGATTATATTAGTTGAGTTGGCTGGTAGAAAGCTTAGATCCAAGTTTCCAGTCCACTTGTGGTAAGTTTATGGATCTAAAATGTTATGTGTTTTAAACTTAAATGTGATGCTTTTTTTTTTTTAAGGGGGATGTCTCAATTCTTGCTTTCTCTTTCCACAGTTTATGCTGTCTTGTTAGATTTTATATGGTTTGTAATCTATAAATTCTCTTGGACCCGTTGAAGGAGATACATACACACTGTGTTTTTGTATATATGTTTGATTATATCTGTCTGTCAATATATTTACAAATAAATTAAAACTTTCCTTATATTTTTCCAAGAAATTTTAGCTATATGGTTTATTAGTACTGCATATATTATAGAAGCATGTCAAAATTTTTTAGAAGAAGCTATTTATTTAATCATATTTCTTGTCTCCTTTCATGAAAGATTTAAAGTGTTTTAGGACATAGATCTTTTCCTCAAAATACTTACTTTTTAAAGTAAGCTAAAACTAAATTCTTGCCTCTTCAAAATGATTATTTATAGGAAGACTGTGTGAAGAAAAAGAAGAAAAAAGACAAGCATTCAAAGAAAGTAAAGAAAGAGAAGAAAAAAAAGAGCAAGAAACAAAAGTGTGAAAAAAATGAGTCAACCGACAGTTCATCAGTAAGCATGTGCTACAACTAACCAAAGAAGCTACTTGAGAATATTGTATCTAAAGAAGCAACATATGGGGACCTAAAATACATATGAGAACTTAGGAAATATTACTAGTTAAGATACACTCCCAAGAAAATGCTTAGGAGTCATCTACTTGGAGGTGCACAGGAAATGGTAGAAATATGGATCTTAGGTTATAGATAAGGGCTAGAGGATGGAGATGTGGTTGGAGAATCATTGCTGTTTAAAGCCATTAGCATGGATGAATTGCCTTGGGAAATTGAATAGAAGGAAGAATACCAATACTGAGAAGCCAGACAGCAAGTAAAGGATTTTAAGCAGAAGCAGTTGGAAAATTAGGAGAAACAGGAAAGAGTGAAAGAGGAGTAAAAATTGTACCATAAAATAAGGGAAAGAGTACCAAGACTTTTTCATTTGTTACCTCAGTTTGTTTTTCATAGACATTAACAATTAAGTGTTTAAAATGGGTTGTGTTTGTGTTTTTATCTTTGGGACAGAAAGGAAGAGAATGCTGGATCTGTTGTGTCTCTAGCCAGGTTTTGGATGAGAGGACTCATGAAAGGAAAGCAAGGCAAACCCTCATGGTTATTTTCAGGAAGAGAAAAGTATGTGGTGCTTAACAAGATGAGTTGGAGGTGTTTAGTGATAATTGCACTCCTAGGTATGATCTTCAGAGGATTATACAGTTGAGTCTTCATAAGAGGGCCAGACTAGACTCCAAAAAGTCAGTCCATACTGGCCCTCTTGTAGTTTCAGAAATTAAGTTTTGGCAGTATGCCCTGAGATGTTTCTGGCTTCAAATTTAATTCAGTTGTTGTCATAAAACATACTATATATAATTTAGTTTTTTAAAAAAATTATGAGGCTGAGTTTATGGCTTAGCCTGTGCTCTATCTTGGTTAAAATTTCTTGTGTAATTGAAACGTATGTATATTCAGGTGTTGTTGATAGTTGTAGTGTTCTGTGAATGTCAACTTGGGAGAAAGTTTATTTATAGTGTGAAATCTCTGTGTTGTGAATTTGTCTCTTTCTTCTTCGGATTTTGTCAGTTTTACCTCATGTATTTTGAAGTCTTGTTAGGTAAATACACATTTAGGATAGTTATATCTTGTTGAATTGATGATTATAATATCCTCTTTATTTCTGGTAATATTCTTCTTTAAGGCCTACTTCTATCTCATGTTAATAAAGCCTTTTTAGTTTTGTTACTATTTTTGCTTTCATGGTGTATCTTTTTAAAAATTTTTTTAGTTTTAATGTATCTTTATTTTACATTTAAAGTGTATTTCTTGTGGACAGTGTATTTAAGGCTTTCCTTTTTATTTAGCTGATCAATTTCTTCCTTTTAAATTAGAGAATTTTCTCCACTATCTAATATGATAGCCACATTGAGTTTTAAATTTTTAATCAAAATTTATTGAAGTTATCAGGTTGAAAGATCATTTCTTTAGTCTCACCAAAATTTTTTGTGTTCATAGACACGTATGGCTAGATTAAGGTAAGGTAAGGTAAGGTGAAGTCGCTCAGTTGTGTCTGACTCTTTGCGACTCCACATCTGTAGCCTACCAGGCTCTTCCATCCATGAGATTTTCCAGGCAAGAGTACTGGAGTTAGTTGCCATTTCCTTCGCCAGAGGATCTTCCTTACCCAGGGATCGAATCCAGGTCTCCTGCATTGTAGGCAGATGCTTTACCGTCTGAGCCACCAGGGAAGTCTCTATGGCTAGATTAGTGGCTACCATATTGGGCGGTTTAGATATAGAAAGATCCTATTAGATAGTGCTGAGATTATTTATGTTTAATATAATTAATAGATATGTTTGAGTTTCTCTTCTTGCCAGTCCCTTTTCTATTTGTCCCATTTGTTTTTATTCCATTTGCTCTTAACTTCATTTGCTTAGTTGTTTTTTTTAGCATTCTAATTTATTTTTATTACACAGTCCATGGAATTCTACAGGTCAGAATACTGGAGTGGGTAGCCGTTCCCTTCTCCGGGGGACCTTCCCAACCCAGGGATTGAACCCAAATCTCCTGCCTTGTAGGTGGACTCTTTACCAGCTGAGCCATGAGGGTTTCTTTCAGTTTTTTCTTTCTGGGTTTTTTTCCCAGTCTATTTTAATTGTAGTTTTGTAGTTTTTCTGCTGATCTGGCAGTTTGTGAGCTCTGGAGATCTCTCTGCTTATTTGTGTGTGCTCAGTTGTATCTGACTCTTAGCAACTCCATGGACTATAGTTCATCAGGCTTTTCTGTCTATGGAATTTTCCAGGTATGAATACTGGAGCAGGTTGCCATTTCCTACCTCAGGGGATCTTCCCGACCTAGGGATTGAACCTGCATCTCTTGCATATCCTGCATTGGCAGATGGATTCTTTTCCATTGTTCTGCCGGAAATAGCATAATTGTTCCTTCAGTTCAGTTCAGTCGCCCAGTCCTGTCCGATTCTTTGCGATCCCATGAATCGCAGCACACCAGGCCTCCCTGTCCATCACCAACTCCCGGAGTTCACTCAGACTCACGTCCATCCAGTCAGTGATGCCATCCAGCAATCTCATCCTCGGTCGTCCCCTTCTCCTCCTGCCCCCAATCCCTCCCAGCATCAGTCTTTTTCAATGAGTCAACTCTTTGCATGAGGTGGCCAAAGTACTGGAGTTTCAGCTTTAGCATCATTCCTTCCAAAGAAATCCCAGGGCTGATCTCCTTCAGAATGGACTGGTTGGATCTCCTTGCAGTCCAAGGGACACCACAGCTCAAAAGCACCAGTTCTTTGGTGCTCAGCCTTCTTCACAGTCCAACTCTCACATCCATACATGACTACTGGAAAAACCATAGCCTTGACTAGGTGGACCTTAGTCAGCAAAGTAATATCTCTGCTTTCGAACATGCTATCTAGGTTGGTCATAACTTTCCTTCCAAGGAGTAAGCGTCTTTAAATTTCATGGCTGCAGTCACCATCTGCAGTGACTTTGGAGCCCCCCCAAAATAAAGTCTGACTCTGTTTCCACTGTTTCCCCATCTATTTGCCATGAAGTGATGGGACCAGATGCCATAATCTTCGTTTTCTGAATGTTGAGCTTTAAGCCAACTTTTTCACTCTCCTCTTTCACTTTCATCAAGACGCTTTTTAGTTCCTCTTCACTTTCTGCCATAAGGGTGGTGTCATCTGCATATCTGAGGTTTTTAATATTTCTCCCGGCCATCTTGATCCCAGCTTGTGCTTCTTCCAGCCCAGCATTTCTCATTATATACTTTGCATATAAGTTAAATAAGCAGGGTGACAATATACAGCCTTGACGTACTTCTTTTCCTATTTGGAACCAGTCTCTTGTTCTGTGTCCAGTTGTAAATGTTGCTTCCTGACCTGCATACAGGTTTTTCAAGAGGCAGGTCAGGTGGTCTGGTATTCCCATCTCTTTCAGAATTTTCAACAGTTTATTGTGATCCACACAGTCAAAGGCTTTGGCATAGTCAATAAAGCAGAAATAGATGTTTTTCTGGAACTCTGTTGCTCTTTTGATGATCCAGTGGATGTTGGTAATTTGATCTCTGGTTCCTCTGCCGTATATAAAACAGAATAGATGAAACTGTAGTGGTTGATAGGATTTTGTAAACCATGAAGTTTGATTTATGCAATAGTAAATGTATCATCAAATTAGATTCATTTGTATTTATTAGAGAACTTCATAATAGCCGTTGGTTAATATAAAATATATAGAATGTAAAAGTAGTTAACTTTTCTTTCATGTAAAGGAAATCAGGTAGGCAACTTAATGGTAGTGTGGCCTTCTGGGACCAAGGCTTCTAGTTTTGTTATGCTGTTGTCTTTAAAAAGTGCTTCTTAGATTACATAACAGTAGAGAGGTGAGGTGAGGTGAGGTGAGGTGAGGTGAGGTGAGGTGAGGTGAAGTGAAGTCGCTCAGTCATGTCCAACTGTTTGCAACCCTGTGGACTGTAGCCCACCAGGCTCCTCCGTCCATGGGATTCTCCAGGCAAGCATACTGGAGTGGGTTGCCATTTCCTTCTTCAGGGGATCTTCCCGACCCAGGGATCGAACCCAGGTCTCCCGCATTGGAGGCAGACGCTTTAACCTCTGAGCCACCAGGGAAGCCCAACAGTAGAGAGGATGCCCTCTTTTTCTTAACATCCAGAATGTCATACACAATACTTTCATTTCCACCTTATTGGAGACTCGATTAAGCCTTTACTTTCCAGGAAGGGGGGCATGTTACATCTTTAAATAAAATTGAATTCTAGGGGTGGGAGTTGGGAGAGGGGTTCAGGATTGGGAACTCATGTACACCCATGGTGGATTCATGTCAATGTATGGCAAAACCAATACAGTATTGTAAAGCAAAATAAAGTAAAAATAAAAATTAAAAAAAGAATAAAAAAATTGAATTCTATTGGTTAGAAAGAAGAGGAGTAAAAGTAATCTTTATGACAGGTAGTCAGAGAAGAGTAGTACTGTGACCAGATGTGCCCTTTACATTACTCTAAATGTATTTAGAGTGGGAGTTGGAGAATGAAAGGGAGCAGGAAAGACAGGGTTTATGGAGACTTAATTTGGTTTTTCCAGGTGAGAAATAAGCAGATCTGATCTAGGGCTGTTGCTTTAAGGATGGGGAGGCAGGAGTGTATATTAGTTGGAACTATTGGTTGTAGGTAACAGAAACCAAATTTAAATTGATTTCAGATCACTTCAGTTGCTCATTTATGTCCAGCTCTTTGTGACCCCATTGACCGCAGCACGCCTGGCTTCTCTGTCCGTCACCAATTCCTGGAGTTTGCTCAAACTCATGTCCATCAAATCCATGATGCCATCCAACCATCTCATCCTCTGTCATCCCCTTCTCCTCCTTCCTTCAGTCTTGCTCAGCATCAGCGTCTTTTCCAATGAGTCAGTTCTTTGCATCTTGTGGTCAAAGTATTGGAGCTTCAGCTTCAGCATCAGTCCTTCTAATGATTATTCAGGACTGATTTTCTTTTGGATGTACTGGTTGGATCTCCTTGCTGTCCAAGGGACTCTTAAGAGTCCCAACACGACTGCTCAAAAGCATCAAGTCTTCAGCATTCAGCTTTGTTTATAATCCAACTCTCACATCCATACATGACTACTGGAAAAACCATAGCTTTGACTAGATGGGCCTTTGTTGGTGAAGTAATGTCTCAGCTTTTGAATATGCTAAGTTGGTCATAACTTTTCTTCTAAGGAGCAAGTGTCTTTTAATTTCATGGCTTCAGTCACCATCTGTAGTGATTTTGGAGTCCCCCCAAATAAAGTATGTCACTGTTTCCATTTTTTCCCATGTATTTTCCATGAAGTGATGGGCCCAGATGCCATGATCTTAGTTTTTTGAATGTTGAGTTTTAAGCTAACTTTCTCACTCTCCTCTTTCACTTTCATCACTATTAAAGCACCAGAGTTTCATAGGACATATAGCAGTGCAGCTGGGTTTTAGGAAATACCTGGACTTAGAGTCACAAATGCTTTTATGAGTCTTCTTGCTATCTTCCTTTTCTTCCCCTCTTAGTTCTGTTTTTGTTTTTCTTGATACTGATAAATTTTTGCTTAATTCTATGCCTCATGGTAGAAATGGTCTCTGCCAGTGTCTTTCCAGTTCTCCTTAGTTATAGAGTAAACCATTTCAGATTTCTGGAGAGTGACTAAGATTGAAATCAGTTGGTTTAGGTAACAACCTCTCAAACATTCAGCTCTGGCCAGGGATGGAGGTGGATCCCATGATAGTCATTTGATGTTCACTGTATGGTATAGTTTGGAAATCTTTTGGAAATACAGTAGTAGGTTTGGATGGCAGGGGCAAGATGATCCTGAAACTTCTAACTCAGGGAAGTGGGTGGGTAGTGATGCTTAATTCAAATATATAGGAAGAGGCACAAGTATTGTAGAAGTATATGCTGGGTTTACTTTTTGTTCTTACTGAGTTCAACATGGCATTTAAATATTGTAGGCAGTTGTTTAAATCATTGAAACTTGGGGTATATAAATTAGAAAGATGTCAGCATAATTGGTGGTAGTTTAAGCCATGAGAATGCATTTAATTCCCTGAGAGGAATATTTAGAGATTGAAAAGTATAGTGGGCAAAGACTGGAAACCCAAATAAGGTTGGTATTTTAGGGATGAGAAAAAAATGAAAGGGTGCAACTGCACAGAGTTTTTATATGAAAGTATGTAAATTTGAGAATTTTACTTATATGCTAAATATTCTTAGAGCTCTGAAGATGAGTGGGTTGAGGCTGTTCCCTCCCAGACTCCTGGCAAGGAAAAGGCCTGGAAAATTAAAGATGAAAAGTTAGAAAAAGAAGATAATCAGATTATTCAGGTAAGCCACCTGATTTTAAACAAGTGTGAACTTACAAGAGTAGGTGAATGTTAAAATGAAAGATCAGTGTAATTTCTTCAGTAGAAAAATTAGACTTTGTAAGCCATATAACTTATACAAGTAGTTTAGCAATAATGCAATCTGCTGAGCTTTTGAACTTCGTTTCTTCTCCTGTGGGAAAGTTAGCATTTATCCCTATATCTGGGTTTTCTGCTTCTGATTGTTGATAGGGAAGTGGTACTTCTCCCCTTATGTACTTGAAGCTTTGTACTGTTATATCTATCTGACCTTTCTATAGTTAGTGGAGTTCAAGTCACAGTTTTTCCCTTTACTGCATGCCAAAATTTTATTAGCAATGTTCTTAGCTGAATAGTGCACACGTTTGGGGTTGTAGTTCATATGCCAAAGAAGAGTCTTATTTTTATATTTTTAGCAACGGTGAAAAAAGAAAGGTGGGAAGACCTAATGTCTGAGTACCTGTTTTGTATCAGGCATTGAGCTGGATGCCTTAAGTCAGTTTCTTGTTAACTCCTTACAGCATTCCTGAAATGTAGGTGTTTTTACCCATTTTTACAAGGGAGAATAAGGCTTACAGAGACTAAGAAACTTTCAATTTAGATTGAAGTGACTTCTTTTTCTTAACAGAGGGATGAATGGATGACTGTTGATTTTATGTCTGTTAAAACTGTGTCATCATTGTCACTCAAAGCTGAAAAGGAGGCTGCAAGGAAAACACAGCAAGAGAAAACCCAGGCACTTGAACAGGTAAGAGAATATTTAAAATACTTTACCTTTCTAATTTGCCTTTAAGTGATACACATGTATATAAATGCAGTTTTACCTGTAAGATATTATTTTTTGTGGTATTTAATAAAATCAGTGGGAACAACTATGAAATGTGATATAAGTTCTTAAAAAAGTTTTTTTTGCAGGAAATAAGTATAAATGTATGTTGTATTTATAAATCTAGGGCATATATGGCTAGGTATAGAATTTGGTTTACAGCTCTGATTTATAAGGGTTTAGGGCTTGAACCATGTTATATGTGTGGTCTGAGTATCTTTGAGGTGAGAATTCAAAGTATTCTTGAGTTAGTAGTCCCTTGAAGTGATTGGCAAAAGTGACTGCCGGTCCTTTCTAGGGGATGACAGTGTCAACTTAGGCCTCACATGTCTCTCAGAAACAAGTTCTAGGGCATTGAAGGTCATAAACTAAAATCATAAAATACATGAAAATGTAATGATGGTCTGTAAATGAGATTCACTTGAAACGATAAACAACAGATGAATGGATAAGGAGGTTGTGGTACATATACACAGTGGAATATTACTCAGCTATAAAAAGGAGCACATTTGAGTCAGTTCTAATGAGGTGGATGAACCTGGAGCCTATTATACAGAGTGAAATAAGTCAGAAAGAGAAAGACATATACTGTATATTAATGCATGTATGCGGAATTTAGAAGACAGTACCGATGGTCCTACATGCAGGGCAGCAAAGGAGACACAGATTTTGTCCTCAGTGGCAGAAGGCAAGAGTGGGATGATGTGAGAGAATGGCATTGAAACATGTACATTACCATATGTAAAATAGATGACCAGTGCAAGTTCGATGCACAAAGCAGCACATTCAAAGCTCGTGGTGCTCTGGGACAGCCCAGAGGGATGGGGTGGGGAGGGAGGTGGGAGGGGCGTTCAGGCTTGGGGGAGACGCATATGTACCTGCGGTTGATTCATGTTGACGTATGACAGAAGCCATCACAATTTTGTAAAGTAATTATCCTCCAATTAAAATAAATACAGTGATTAAAAAATATATATCTATACCAGTAAAAAAACAACAGAATCAGACACATAAAACCTTTTATCTTTTGGGATATTTAATAGCTTTATATAGTAGCAGTAGGTATAGGAAATATGAATATGGGATAAAAAATTAATAACGTGGATTTGAGACAGAGCCAGTATGAACTTGTAGAAATGAAAAATATGAGAGTTGAAATTAGAAAACTTGTAAATGGTCAAACAAAAAACTGAATATAGCTGAAGACAGAATTAGTTAACAAGAACAAGAAAATAGTCTTTAAGAATTTACCTCGAGAGCTACTGTATAGCACATGGAAGGAACTCTGCTCAGTGTTGTATGGTAGCCTGGGTGAGAGAGGAGTTTGGGCCAGAATGGATACGTGTGTATGTATGGCTGGGTCCCTTCGATGTTCACCTGAAACTGTCACAGCATTGTTTGTAAATCGGCTATACCCTAATACAAAATAAAAAGTTTTAAAAAAGAATTTACCTTGAATGCCACGTAGAGGCACAAATAAGTGAAGGAGTGATCATGAAGTCCTATGATCAATTTTTTTGTTTTGTTTTTTCCCCCTCAGTTCTATTTTAATTTTGAAAATGTTGGCGTGGTCAGCTGTATTGGCTTTATAATTAAGGAGCTGCCCATTTGGAACTTTGGGGCCAGGAATTTTTGGAACACTGTTTTGTCTCTGAGTTAGACCTGAAGAAGTTCGGACTCAAGCGGAAAGTACCATAGGGGGATATCCAGTAGATAGCAGAGCAAGAGAGAGGAGTTGTATGATGTCAGGAAGTTGATTTTACCCATTGCCATTACATGCTTGCTTCTGAAATGATGCTCTTCTCTTTGTAGGCATGAAGAGTCTGGTCTGTTAGGGTATCACTGGCTTAGGATCTTAGGTTTTGCACATATTCAAGCCTGTTCTCTATATCAATTGAATGTAGTAAACTCTTTAGTATTTTTAAGTAGATTGAAATAGTGATTAGTTTTTCTTAGAAATACTATTACAGAAAACCTTTCCTTTCCTAAGAAACTGTAGTACTTTGTCATGCTTATCAACTTCCTAGCACTGAATTACAGGCTTTCTAATTAGTATAATCTTTTCTTACAAATTCTTATATATATAAACTTGATTCAAGTAAGTTAGCATCTGTTGATCTGCTCATTTGATAATGTAGTTTTTGTCTTTTGCACCTGTATCATCGTTTCCACTCCTGTTCCTGCTCCTCTAGTTTAAAAATGCCGGTTGTTAGTTGTGTCTTCTCCTCTCTGCCTCATTTATGTCCTCTCTGCTGGAGCTGAGTTAGTACGTGTAGTGACTGCAGAGTTAGTACGTGTAGTGACTGCGGAGAGCCGCTGAAACTAAGAAACATACAAGGTTGAATATTATTGTGGTTCAGGCCCTAGTTTACTCTTGCCTGGGCAGTTACAATAACCTCTTTTGTTTTTTTTCCTAGCAGCCTGCAACTCATGTCAGATTAACTTTTTCAGAGTACAGCTTCTGTCATGGTCTTATTACTCTGTTTAGAAGTCTTCAGTGATCAGGTTAATGAGAATGTGTCTTTGCCATTTCTGATATTTCCTTTTCCACAGATGAAGGTCCACTAGTAGTATTTCATGCTCTACCCTCCTTTCTCATTCTGTCCTTAAGGATATGAAGTACATTTTCTATTAGAAACTTTGCAAAGAGTAAACTGGGCATGCTTGGCTTAGCCCTGCCTTTCCTTCTTATGGTACAGACTGCAGAGATTGTGTGGCGAATGAGATGATGTGGGGGTTAGTTCAGCACATTCTACACCAGGGAAAGTCTGCCTCATTGAAGGGTTCAGTTAACAGATGCATTTGGTGTCCACTGAAAGAAAAATTCCACTTTAGCTTTCATTAACAATAAAGGTGATTTTTGTCTTTTATTTCTTCTTCTTTTGTGTGTGTGTGTGTGTGAGAGTGAGTGTATGTTTCTTACCTTGCTCAGAGCCTAGGTTGAAAAGAAAGGTGCTATATTTATTGTTCTTTTTTAAAGACCTCAAAATGGTGCCTGCAAATGGAGTCCAAACAGGTTGGACTCTTTTCTTTTGGGTGATTTGCACTTCAATCAAAATAGTTAATTACTTTGTGTTTTTCTGCAAATTTCTGTTTTGGAATTTTTGTTCATCTGGATTTTTCTAAGTACATGCCCTCTATCTGTATGGCTGCATCTTGTTTATCCTTCAGGGCTTAACCTGATATATATGATGAAATTCTTACTATTTCTCTTGATTGAAATAAATCTCTTCTAAATTCTTTATGCTTCCATAGTACTTTATTTGTTCCTTTACTCTATAGTACTTGTAGTTTTCTATAGCGTGCTCTAATTTAATAGTCTTATTTTATTTCCCTTATGAGATTATAAACTTTTTAGAAAAGTATATGGGCTGCNATGGGCTGCTTTATTCCTTTTATACATTTGAAAGGGAAGAATATTTAATATTCTTTTACCCATGAATTTATTTTACTGCCTTGTAAATACTTGGATTTAGTCCTGATGTTTGATAACCTGTAGTAATTTTTTATTTTTGCTGAGGTAAAAATTCAGATTACTGTTCAGGAGTAAATCATTTAGACTAGTGAGTGAGACTAGCCAGTTTTCAAACATCCAAANCAGTTTTCAAACATCCAAAGACCAGTTTGAGAATGTTGTGCCTGGCGCATCGTGTTAGTCTCTTGTTTCTTTCTTCAGATGATGGTTAGCATTTTTATTTTTTTATTTTTGTAATTGTTACTTAAAAGCCTTATTGTGCCTTTAATTTAATTTTTATTGAAGTGTGGTTTATATTTAATACTAGTTTCAGGTGTGCAACATTGTGATTCAGTATTTTTATAGTTTATAAAATAGTGTCTATAATTCCCTGTGCTGTACAATATGTCCTTGTCGTTTATTTTGTATATAGTAGTTTGTACATCTTAATTCCCTACCTCTGTTGAACCCCTTGACATTACCTTTCCTTACTGATGACACTAGTTTGTTCTGTGAGTCTATTTCTGTTATTCATTTATTTCGCACATAAGTAATAACTGCAGTATTTGTCTTTCTCTATCTTGGCTTATTTCACTTAAGCATGATACCCTGTAGGTTCATCCCTGTTTTTGCAAATGGCAGAATTTCATTCTTTTCGTACGGTTGAGTAATATTCCTGTGTGTGTGTGTATCACAACTTGTTTATCCATTCATCTATTGATGGAGAGTTAGGTTTCTTCAATATTTTGGCTGTAGTGAACAATTCTGATATGAACATTGGAGTACATATGTCTTTTTGAATTAGTCTTTCATTTTCTTTGAATATATACCCAGGAATGGAATTTCTGGATCATATAGCAATTCTGTTTTTATTTTTTTGAGGAACATTCATACTGTATTCCATAGTGGCTGTCTCAGTTTACATTCTTGCCTATAGTATACTAGGATTCTTTTTTTCTGCATCACCAACATGTTATTTGTGGTCTTTTTGATGAAAGCCATTTTAACAGGTGTGAAGTGACATCTCATTGTGGTTTTGATTTGCAATTCCACAGTGATTAGTGATGTGGAACATTTTGTCATGTGTGTGTGTGCTAGCTGTGTTTTGGCACACATAGACATTTGGAAAAAATGTCTATTCAGGTCTTCTGACCGTTTTTTAATTGAGTGGTTTACTTTTTGATATTGAGTTGTAAGAATTGTTTGTATATTTTAGATATTAACCCATTGTCAGAAATATTATTTGCAAATGATATGACCAACATCTTATTTTAGAGATTGATTCTTTTGATATATTTTATTTCCATGTCATTCCTTTTACTCACTCAGTAGTCTTTCATAATCTAACTCTGCTGTTTTGTAAATTTCCATTCCACTTTTGTTTTTTCACTCTTAAAAACTATTACAAGCAGTGCTAAATTTCTCCATAGTACATATTTAGAAGTGAAATTGCTAAGTTATGAAGTATGCACCTATTTTTTTTTATAGACACTTGCAAAGACATAGTATCAGTGTATTGTCCCTGAACAGTGTTACGTTTCTTTACCATACTCAGTATCTGTATTGTCATAGTTAATTTTTGTCATGCTGATTAATGTGTAAGAAATTGTATTTTGTGCATTAATATGCATTCCTCTGATTACTAGGAGAGATCTCTTCATTGTTTTCTTCTGTCATTTAGATTTCTCATAGTATGAGCTGCCTATTTCTGTTTTCTGTTAATTTTTGCCCTGGGGTTATCTTTTTCTTACTGATAGTAGTTCTTTATATATTCAGTCGTGTGTCTTTTTTATACTTTCAGGTAATATCTGATAATTTGTATTACTTGTTGTCAGTTGTCCACTCAGTATGTAATTTTAGTCTTCGTTATCCTGTTGAGTATCTGATGTGTATCTCTTTGAGTGTCTAAGAGCACTGGAAAGGATTTCTTGATTGTAGATACTATGGCATGTTATAGTAGACTAAAAAAGGAGGTGACAGAAATTTTGTATACACTATAAGAAGTCAAATCATACTATTTTGTTTATCCCTCCAAGTTAACCTTTAACTAAAATTTTTTGTTTGTTTTTAATTTTTTTCTATTTTTTGGCTTGCAACATGTGAGATCTTAGTTCTCAAACCAGGGATTGAACCTGCTTCCTCTGCAGTGGAAACGTGGTATCTTAACCATGGAACTGCAGAGAAGTCCCTAACTTAAATTTTGTTCATTGAAGATTCTGTACTTTTTTGTCGGCTCATGAGTATGTTTCAAATGCTTAAAAAAATTTTTTTCACCAAACATTTTTTTCAAAGGTTGGTTCATATTACTAGAAACTAATATTTAATTCCTTCCATTCATTTCTATCTAATTGCTTTTATTATTTCTAGTGATTGCAATTTTTAGTACTAAGAAGCATTTTCTGACCCCCTAAGTCAAATTGGATACCCCTAGTATATGTTTCTGTAGTAGCCTTTAATTTTATAGCACTCATCTATATTAATATTGCTGTCTTTATCCTTTCTCAAGGCCATAATTTCTTTGATGGTAAGAACTATGCCTGGCTTGTTAATTACAGCCTCAGTGCCTAGCATCCCTCATGACTCAGTGGTAAAGAGTCCATCTGCAATGCAGGAGATGTGGGTTTTATCCCTGGGTCAGAAAGATCCCCTGGAGAAAGAAATGGCAACCCACTCAAGTATTCTTTCCTGGAGAATCCCATGGGCAGAGAGCCTGGTGGGCTACAGTCATGGGGTTGCAAGAGTTGGGCATGACTCACGACTAAATCACAACCACCAGTGCCTGGCATAGTGGTTGGAACACGGTAGACTCCCGCATTGTTACTATGTTATTATCCTCTCTTTCCTGATTACTGCCACAGTTTTCTGACTGGTTTCCTACCTCTAATGTTGCCCTTCTCCAGTCTTTTGTTCACTCTGAAACCAGTTTGCTCTTTCTGTAGTAGCCTTTAATTTTATAGCATTCATCTATATTAATATTGCTGTCTTTATCCTTTCTCAAGGCCATAATTTCTTTGATCGTGTTTATGACTCACCGTTGCCCCAGCATAAAGCTCCAATAGCTGTTTCACGCGGCTCCTGTGACCTAGTCTCTGATTATTGTGCAACCTAATCTCTTGTTGCTACTCATTCTGCTTCTAAAGTTTTATTTAAGTCTGAATTTCTTTCTTTCCTAAAACTGCAGTGCCTTCCCTTTCCTCTAGGGTTTTATGAACATGCTTTTATTTTTGTCCTTGGCGTGCCTTAATCCTCTCGGTACCCACAAAAGAAACTGGTTGATTCTTATTCATCCTTAGGTTTAATACTACTCATATTACTTCCTCTAGGAAGTCTTTGATTTGTCAGCATGAGAGGAATTTGAATTGTATAGGGTTTTAGCACTCTGTACTTCTGTCTTGAAAGCACTTGTCAATTACTTGTATATTATCTATATTCCTCACTATCTTATAAGCTAGTAAGGGCTGAGTTAGTGGTATTGACTGTTTTATCTTCTGCATCTAACACAGTTCTGATTCATGGTAGGCATTCAGTAAACACATTGAGTAAATGTTAATTTAGACATTATTTCCTCCAAGTTGGAAAAAGTGTGTCTTAGAGTGTTTTATCAGTTGCTTCTTTTACTATTATTTTCTCCCATTCTGAAGGCTGTCTTTTCACCTTGCTTATAGTTTCCTTCGTTGTGCAAAAGCTTTTAAGTTTAATTAGGTCCCATTTGTTTATTTTTGCTTTTATTTCCGTTACTCTGGGAGAAGGTGAGGGTGGGATGATTTGAGAGAATAGCATTGAAACGTGTATTACCATATGTGAAATAGATCGCCAGTCCAGGTTCGATGCATGAGATAGGGCACTCAGAGCCAGTGCACTGGGATGACCGTGAGGGATGGGATGGAGAGGGAGGTTGGGGGGTGGTTCAGGATGGGGTACATGTACACCCATGGCAAAAAACACTACAATACTGTAAAGTAATTAGCCTCCAATTAAAATAAATAAGTTAATTGGGGAAAAAAAGAGTGTTTTAAATATTTCCCTAAGGTTGCAATTGTTAACTGAGTCTCAGATTTTTAATTTATTAATATATTTTATAGTGGGGTTATTTTAAAATTGTGACCTCTAAAAATGTTTTATTCCAGTCCAGACTGCTAGAAAGAGAACTGAATCCTTACTGGAAGGATGGTGGGACAGGTCTTCCACCAGAAGACTGTAATGTGTCATCAGTCACTAAAGGTATCTTTATATTTTGCTTGTAGCCACATAAACATTTCTTGTTACTTGGTATTCTTAAGAGAATGACCTGAGTCTGTTAGTAGATTGGCAAGATGTATTATGAATTCCAAAAATGAATAACAATCCAAATCAGATTTTGAGATGTATTAAATCTGAATTTTATCACTACTTATTTAAATATTTCTGCTTGATGCTATAATTTTGATCAAGAAAACATCTGTGTCTGTTTATATATTTGTAAAACAATGATGTATATTGATTTTTTGATGTGAAATTTGTACAGTTTTCTATTATGAACATCTATGGATTATTACTAAAGGTTCAGTTTACATATAGGAAAGCAATGATAAAACATCTGTAGTCTTTTAAGACCTTATTTAAATTACTAGTACTTGGCAAGATTATTTTACCTCGAATATGGTAGCAAATTAGTTAAATATTTTTATGCTCAATATTTTTATATTTGAGTTTATATTTTGAATGGATTAATGCAAAGCATGGTTCTGTAAAGATATAATATTGCTTTGGTTTGTTACATTCTATGTGTGATGTATGCACGCTCAGTTGTGTCTGACCCTTTTGTGACCCCACGGTTTACAGCCTGCAGGCTCCTCTGTCCATGGAATTTTCCAGGCAAGAATATTGGAGTGGGTTGCCATTTCCTCCAGGAATCTTCCCAACCTAGGGATCGAACCCGCCTTTCTTTTGCCTCCTGCATTGGCAAATGGGTTCTTTACCACTGTGCCACCTGGGAAGCCCTTTACAAAATGTATAAAGTATTAAGGTTGTGAAGTTTCATTAAAATTATGTATAAGTATTAAATATGTGATTTCATATCTTCAGAAATTTTTACTTTGCCACCATTTATAAATTTGTGTTGACCTTAGGATAGTGCTGTTACTTTCCAGCAGGTGGAGAGAAAATACTGAAGCCATATAATCACACAGTATTTAAAAAAATACTTATGTGCCAATTAAGTGTTACTCAGTGAAAAGGTTAATTAATTACAGTTAACCAAGTATACACATAGTAATATTATAAATTGTTATCTTTCATCTTAGTGATTTCTCAACAGAATATTCTCTTTCTTTTTATACACAGTGCATTTTTATTTTGGCCATTTATCATGTTCCTTTGTATTTTATGAGAGATGTCCCTGGAGCCACTTATAGGTTCCTTTTTATTTTGTACTGACGTTATTAGTAATTATAGCCTTTTCTTTATTGCCTTTTATCATGGGCAGAAATGTCTCTGCTGTGCTATATAATAATAGCTATAGTCATATAAAGGTGTCTTTGAAATACTGATTTTTAGAAATTTAAGAGTTTGAGGATCATAGGTTTTCTCAGTGAACCATCATGTAGGACTGATTAAAGCCTTTACCAATACCTGTTTTCAGAGGACAGTCAATAAGTTCATATATGGGAAAGACTTAGAATTGATAAATCCTGTCTTTGAGTATATGTATGTAGTCAGCAGGTTCTTCACTGATTGAAGACCCAAAATTCTACTCTAAGTAGTATCTTTCAGCTGGCTGAACCAGCAGAATCAAAGGCAGTAAGAAGAAAATGACCTTACACAAAGGTTTTAGAGAGCCTGTCTCTGTTCCCTTTCACATCATGCTCTCACCATTTCCCTCTCATATTTATTTAGGAGGAAGAATGACAGAAAGCTCCAAATATATCCCAGAGTTGAAATTAAGCTTTAAAAAATGATCTACAGGTTTTTTTTTTTTTTTGCATATGCAGATAATGTAGTCATTCTGTTTAGACTAGTGGTAGAGTTGAAACTATAAGACACCTGAAAGTATTAATATTATAAGAGTAATATTAAGAATGTATGTAGAGTTTATATCGAGGGATTTGGACTTTGGAGTTTGACTTCTTGAGATTAGAATTTTGGCATTTCCACTTACTCCTTCTGTGATTTGGGAAATGTTTCCTGACCTCTCTGAGCCCAGTTTAAATGTAGTAGGAAATAATGGTATTTCCTGTCTTAATATGGTTATTGTGAGAATTAAATGAGAAAAATCTTTTATCATAGTATCTAGAACATAGTAAATGATAATGATGATGTCAAATGATTGTCCTTATGATGGAATGTCTTGGGAAGATTTTATCAACAGATTTTTGTGTGTGTGATGATTGAAGTGCCACATACACAATAATTAATGTTACTCTTGATATTTTTTCCTTAGAGAAAATTAAGTGGAAAAGTAAGCATGTTTTCATTGTCCATACAAAATTATCTTCAGTCATATTTTAGTAATGGGAACATTTGTACAGTTTTTAAGTTTACATGGCACATTTTTGTATTAGTGTATTTTCAGTAACAGCCATGTGAGGGTAGCAAAGTAGATGTCCCAGTTGATTATAGTTAATATCTAATCCCAGTTGATTATAGTTAATATCTAATTTTCAGGAAACTAAGACTGAAATTGGTTAAGTTATTTACCTATAGTCATGTGAGTAGTACTAGAACCCAGCTTTTCTTTCTAATTCTCATATAGGGTTAGTTACTCTAAATTTTCATTAGAAGACTTTGTTACCATGTAGTTAGTAAANAAAAATTCTTGCGTTAAATCTCTGTATTTTTGTTCATTGAATAGAGTTTTTCCCTCTTCATTTTTTGGCTTTCTCTTATAGAACCTTTTGAGAAAAAATTTAAAAGGTAATTTAAATCAACTGCCTTATTTTACAGATAGACAGAGTTTAAAGGTGTTAATGACTTGCTTAAGATCTTACAACTGTTTCGTAATAACAACAAGACTAAAATCTAGGTCTCTGGTACTGAGTTTATTGCTATTTTCATATTATTCTGTCTTCTGAGAAAAATGAGGATGTAACTCAGATTTACTTGATTGTATTTTGTCCATAACAATTCAACTTTTAATTTTAGAAGCATATGCTCAGCCTCTTAATTTTTGACGTATAAAAAGCAGACTTCAGATGTAGTCAATATTAAGTGCTTCATGGAAGATCCCCTGGCAGAGGGCATGGCAGCTCACTCCAGTATTCTTGCCTGGAGGATCCCATGGACAGAGGGGCTTGGTGGACTGCTTGCATAGGGTTGCAAACAGTTGAACATGACAGAAGTGACTTAGAATGCATGCACATACCAGTGAATTTACTGTAGTTATTTGATATATATTTATCTCAGAGAGAAGACAGGGACCGTACCTTATTCATGATTTTTTTTGTTTATAAAAGTTATATTTTTAATAAGCTGATACCCTATTTACCCCTGTTTTACCCCTTATTATGTTTTGATTTCCTTCTGCATTTAACAGATTTTCTTATTTATAGTAAATGTTCACAAAATACTTGTTGGGTTTAATTGTAGATGATAATGATAGATGCTACTGCAAATTGATATTTTTTATTTTTAAATATTAAATTCATGAATTCTCTTGTTAAAAATATTTTATTATTGCTGTTACTGGGGCCAAGGGGTATGGGCCTCAATTGCATATTGATTATTATTATTTTAAATGAATTTTTATTAGAATATAACTGCTTTATTTTGTGATTTTTTTCTTTATTTTTTTAAAGTCTAATTGCATTACACTGTTGTGTTATTTTTTGCTGTACAGCACAGTGTATCAGTTATATGTGTATATATATCTGCTCTTTTTTAGATTTTCTTCCCATTTAGAACAAAATGGGAGGAAAATGTTGCCACAGAGGATTGAGTAGAGTTCTCTGTGCTATACGATAGGTTCTCCTTAGTTATCTGTTCTTACACATGTAAGTGTATATATGTCAACCCCACTCTCCCAATTCATCCAACCCTCCCTTCCGCCTTGGTATCCACTGTTTGTTCTCTACACTTGTATCTCTATTTCTACTTTGCAAATAAGCTCATCTGTACCATTTTTATAGATTCCACATATGAGTGATAGTTGCACAGTCATGTCCAACTCTTTGTGACGCCATGGACTGTATTCTGCTAGGCTCCTCTGTCCATGGAATTCTCCAGGCAAGAATTCCGAAGTGGGTTGCCATTTCCTTCTCCAGGAGATTCCACATATAAGTGATATTTTTCCCTTTTGACTTATGTCACCTATGATGGTCTCTGGGTCTGTCTGCATCTCTGCAAATGGCACTATTTCGTTCCTTTTTATGGCTGAGTAATATTCCATCCATTGCATATAAGTACCACATCTTCTTTATCCGTTCATCTGTCCTTGGACATTTAGGCTATTTATATGTCCTGACTGTTGTAAATAGTGCTACAGTGAATATTGGGGTACCTGTGTGCTTTTTAATTATGGTTTTCACATGATATATGTCCAGGAGAGGGATTGCTGTGTTATATGGTAGTTCTGTTTTTTTTTATTTTTTTAAGGGAACCTCCATACTGTTTTCCATAGTGACTGTATCAGTTTACATTCCCACCAATACTGTAGGAGGTTCTCTTTTATCCCCACTCCAGCATTTTTCATTTGTAGATTTTTTGATGATGGCCATTGACTGGTGTGAGGTCGTAGTTTGCATTTGCATTTCTCTAATAATGAGAGATGTTGAACATCTTTTCATGTGCTTTTTGACCATCTGTATGTCTCTGGAGAAATCTATTTGGATCTTTCACCCATTTATTCATTGAGTTTATTTTTTTGATATTGTGCTACATGAGAAGTTTGTATATTTTGAAGATTAACCCTTTGTCAGTTGCTTTGTTTGCAAATATTTTTTCCCATTCTGAGGGTCCTTTGTTTTGTTTATGGTTTCCTTTACTGTGTAAAAGCTTTGAAGTTTAATTAGATCCCACTTGTTTATTTTTGTTTTGATTTTCATTTCTGTTGGAGGTGGATCAAAAAAGACCCTGCTGCAGTTTATGTCAAGGAGTATTCTACCTGTGTTTTCCTCTTAAGAGTTTTATAGTGTTCAATCTCATATTTAAGTCTTTGATCCATTTTTAGTTTATTTTTATGTGTGCTGTTAGGGAGTATTGTAATTTTATTCTTTTACATGTAGCTGTCCAGTTTTCCCAGTACCACGTATTAAAGACATTGTCTTTTCTTTTTTCTATATTCTTGCCCCCTTTGTCATAGATTTGGTGACTGTAGGTGTGAAGGTTTACCTTTAGGCTTTCTATCCTGTTTCACTGATTTGTATTTCTGTTTTTGTGCCAGTATTGTATTGTCTTGATGACTGTAGCTTTGCAGTATAGACTGCAGTCAGAGAGCCTGATTCTTCCAGCTCTATTTTTCTTTCTCAAGATTGCTTTGGCTATTTGGAGTCATTTGTCTTTCCATACAAATTGTAAAAGTTTTTATTCTAATTTTGTGAAAAATGTCATTGGTAATTTGATAGAGATTACATTGAATCTATAGATTGCTTTGGATAGTATAGTCATTTTCACAATATTGATACTTCCGTTCAAAGACCATCATATATTATTCCATCTGTTTGTGTCCTTTTTGATTTATTTCATCAGTACCTTATAGTTTTCTGAGTACAGGCCTTTTGCCTCCATAGGTAGGTTTATTCCTAGGTATTATATTCATTTTGTTGCAGTGGTAAATGGGATACTTTTCTTAAATTCTCTTTCTTATCTTTCATTGTTAGTGTGTAGGAGTGCCAGAGATTTCTATGTGTCAGTTTTGTATCCTCCAGGTTTACCAGTTCACTGATTAACTCTTGTAGGTTTCTAATAATATCTTTAGGATATTCTATGTATCATATCATATCATCTGCGAACAGTGCTTTGCTTCTTTTTTTTCCAATTTGAATTCCTTTTATTTCTTTTTCTTCTCTGATTGCTGTGGCTAGGACATCCAACACTATTTTCAGTAATAGTGTAGAGAGGGAATATCATTGTATTGTTCCTGACCTTAGAAGAAATGATTTCAGTTTTTCACCATTGAGAATGATGTTTGCTGTGAATTTATCATACATGACCTATATAATGTTGAGGTAGATTCCCTCTGTGCACACTTTCTGGAGAGTTTTTATCATAAGTGAATGTTTAATCTTGTCAAAAGTTTTTTCTTCATCTATTCAGATGATCCTAGGGTTTTTATTCCTCAATTTGTTGATGTAGTATATCCCCCTGGTTAATTTGTGTATATTGAAGAATTCTTACATCCCTGGGATAAATCCTACTTGATCATGGCATATGTTGCTCTTAATGTGTTGTTGGATTCTGTTTGCTAGTATTTTGTTGAGGATTTTTGTGTCTGTATTCATCAGTAATATTGACCTGTAATTTTCTTTTGTAATTCTATTAATATGTTTTTCTTTTATCAGGGTGATGGTGGTCTTGTACAATGAGGTTGGGAGGGTTCCTTCCTCTTTAATTTTTTTCAGAAAATTTGAGATCAGTAAGTGTTTACTCTTTTCTAAATGTTGTGTAGAATTCACTGTGAAACCATCTGTCCTGGGCTTTTATTTGTTGGAAGATTTTTAATCACAGTTTCAATTTCATTACTTGTGAATCTTCTGTTTATAATTCTATTTCTTCCTGATTCAGTCTTGGATGGTTGTACCTTTTTAAAAATCTGTCCATTTCTTTCATGTTGTCCATTTTATTGGTTTGCAGTTGTTGTATTCTTTGTATTTCTGCAGTGTCAGCTGTAACTTCATTTTTCATTCCTAATTTTACTGATTTGAGTCCTCTCACTTTTTTTCTTGATGAGTCTTAATGAAGGTTTATCAGTTTTATTTATCTTCTCAAAGATCCTGGCTTTTTATTTCATTGTTCTTTGCTATTTTTTTTCTTTGTTTCTATTTCAGTAATTTTTGTTCTGATCTTTATGATTTCTTTCTACTATCTGTGGGTTTTGTTTGCTCTTTCTCTAGTAGCTTCAAGTATAAGTTTAGGTGGTTTGAGATTTTTTTCTTGTTCCTTTAGGTGAGATTGTATTGCTATAAAGTTCCTTCTTAGAACTGCTTTTGTTGCATCCCATAGATTTTGACTGCTCGTGCTTTTGTTGTCATTTGTTTCTGGGTTTTGTTTATTTCATCTTTTATTTCTTCTGTGATCCATTGGTTGTGCAGTAGCACATTGTTTAGCATCTATGTGTTTGTGTGTTGTCCAGTTTTTTCCCTCCTGTAATTGATTTCTAATTTCATAGCATTGAGGTTGGAAAGGATGGTTGATATGATTTCAGTTTTCTTAATTTTACCAAGGCTTGATTTGTGACCCAAGCTATGGTCTATCCTGGAGAATGTTCCATATGCACTTGAGAAGAAAGTATATTCTGCTGCTTTTGGATAAAATATCCTATAAGTATCAGTTAAAACTATCTGGTCTAATATGTCATTTAAAGTTTTTTGTTTCCATATTAATTTTCAGTCTGGATGATCGGTTCATTAGTATCACTGGGATATTGAAGTCCTCCTCTTATGATCGGTTCATTAGTATCACTGGGATATTGAAGTCCCCCACTATTGTGTTACTGTTATTTCCCCTTTTATGGGTGTTAGCATTTGCCTTATGTATTAAGGTGTTAGATGCATAAATATTTACAGTTGTTATATCTTCTTCCTGGATTGATCCCTTGATCATTATGTACTGTCCTTCCTTATGTAAACAGTCTTCATTTTTTTTTTTTCCACAAATAAGATTACCTGTACTTGATAGTATACATGTTTCAATGCCATTCTCCCATCTCATCCCACCCTCTCCCTCTCTCTCTCCCCCAGAGTCCAAAAGTTCACTCTATAGATCTGAGTCTCTTTTGTTGTCTCGCATACAGCGTCATCATCCCCATCTTTCTAAATTCCATATATATGTGTTAGTATATTATATTGGTGTTTTTCTTTCTGGCTTGCTTCACTCTGTATAATCGGCTCCAGTTCCATCCATCTCCTTAGAACTGATTCAAATGTATTCTTTTTAATGGCTGAGTAATACTCCATTGTGTATATGTA
>SJYQ01001605.1:294604-328392 GCA_006410935.1 Redunca redunca | reverse complement strand
TAAAGAGATTGTCTTTACTCCATTGTATATTTTTGCCTCCTTTATCAAAGATAAGGTGTCCATAGGTGTGTGGGTTTATCTCTGGGCTTTCTATTTTGTTCCATTGATCTATATTTCTGTCTTTGTGCCAGTACCATGCTGTCTTGATGACTGTGGCTTTGTAGTAGAGCTTGAAGTCAGGCAAGTTGATTCCTCCAGCTCCATTCTTCTTTCTCAAGATTGCTTTGTCTATTTGCGGTTTTTTGTGTTTCCATATAAATCTTGAAATTATTTGTTCTAGTTCTGTGAAAAATACCGCTGGTAGTTTGATAGGGATTGCATTGAATTTGTAGATTGCTTTGGGTAGTATACTCATTTTCACAATATTAATTCTTTGTCTGAGATGATTATTCCTACTCCAGTTTTATTTTGATTTCCATTTGCACGGATTACCTTTTGCCATTCCCTCACTTTTCCATTTGTATGTCTGTAGGTCTGAAGTGTGTCTCTTTTAGACAGGTTATATACAGATTTTGTTTTTGTGTCCATTCAGCTGTGTCTTTTGGTTGGAGTATTTAATCCATTTACCTTTAAGTTAATTTTTGATATGTATGTTTCTCCTGCCATTTCCTTAATTGTTTTGAATTTGTTTTTGTAAGTCTTTTTTCTTCCCTTCCTCATTTGTTCTCTTATGTTTCTTGCCTAGAGAAGTTCCTATAGCAGTTGTTGTAAAGCTGGTTTGGTGGGGCTTTATTCTCTTAGCTTTTGCTTATCTATAAAGTTTTTGCTTTATCAAATGTGAATTAGACTGTTGCTGGGTAGAGTATTCTTCGTTGTAGATTTTTTCCTTTCATCACTTTAGATATATCCTGTCAGTCTCTTGTTGCCTGGAGAATTTCTCCTGAAAAATCAGCTGATAACCTTATGGGGATTCCCTTGAATGGTATTTGTTGCTTTTACCATTTTTTACTTTGTATTTAGTTTTTGTTAGTTTGACTAATATGTGTCTTGTGTTGCTTCTTGGATTTTGCTGTATGGGACTCTTTACATTTCCTGGACTTGGGTGACTGTTTCCTTTCCCATGTCAGGGAATTTTTTGACTGTATCTTCAGATGTTTTCTCAGGTACTTTCTCTTTTTCTTCTTCTGTTGGGGCCTATTTAATTTGAATTTTGGTACGTGTAATGTGGTTTCAGAGGTCTCTTGAGAATGTGTTCTTTTCATTCTCTTTTCTGGATTCTGTTTTGTGCCAGAGATTTCCAGTATTCTGTCTTCTGGGTTACTCATCTGTTCTTCTGCCTTAGTTATTCTGCAGTTGATTCCTTCTAGCATATTTTCAATTAGGTTATTGTCTTATTCATTTCTGTTTAGTCTTTAGGTTAAAATTTCCTTGTATCTTCTTGATCATTGCCTTCATTCTGTTTCCAAGATCTTGGACCACCTTCATTTTCATTACTGTAAATTATTTTTCAGATAGATTGGTTATCTCTTCATTTAGTTGTTCTTGGATGTTTCTATCTTGCTACTTCATGTCATCATATTTCTTTGTCATCTCTTTTTTTCCAGCTTACTGTTTGTTGTCTTCTTTCTGCAGGTTTCCAGTGGCAGTTCCTCTTGCTTCTGGAGTTTCTTTCCTGATGGGTGTGGTTTCTCCAGAGGCTTATGCCTTTATATTCTTGATCTGAGTTTGATTTGCCTTGGAAACAACAGAATGATCTCTGTTCATTTCCAGGGCAAAACATTCACTATCACAGTAATCCAAGTCTATGCCCTAACCACTAATGCTGAGGAATCTGAAGTGGAATGGTTCTGTGAAGACCTACAAGATCTTCTAGAACTAACACCCCCAAAAGATGCCCTTTTCATTATAGGGGACTGGAATGCAAAAGGAGGAAGTCAAGAGATACCTGGAGTAACAAGCAAATTTGGCCTTGGAGTACAAAATGAAGCAGGTGAAAAACTAGTAGAGTTTTGCCAAGAGAACACACTGGTCATAGTGAACACCCTCTTCCAACAACACAAAAGAATATTTTACACGTGGATATCACCAGATGGTCAGTACCGAAATCAGATTGATTATATTCCTTGCAGCCAAAGATGGAGAAGCTCTATATGGTCAGCAAAAACAAGACAGGGAGCTGACTGTGGCTCAGATCATGAATTCCTTATTGCAAAATTCAGACTTAAGAAAGTATGGAAAACCACTAGGCCATTCAGGTGTGATCTAAATCAAATCCCTTACAGTGATACAGTGGAAGTGACAAGTAGATTTAAGGGATTAGATTTGATAGACAGAGTGCCTGAAGAACTGTTGATGGAGGTTTGTAATATACAGGAGGCAATGATCAAGACCATCTCTAAGAAAAAGAAATGCACAAAGGCAAAATGGTTGTCTGATGAGGGCTTACAAATAGCTGAGCAAAGAAGAGAAGTGAAAACCAAAGGAGAAAAGGAAAGATATACCCATTTGAATGCAGAATTCCAAAGAATAGCAAGGAGAGAGAAGAAGCCTTCCTCAGTGATCAGTGCAATGAAATAGAGGAAAACAGTAGAATGGGAAAGACTAGAGATCACTTCAAGAAAATTAGAGGTACCAAGGAAACATTTCATGCAAAGATGGGCACAGTAAAGAACAGAAATGGTATGGACCTAACAGAAGCAGATGATATTAAGAAGAGGTGGTAACAATACACAGAACTATATAAAAAAGTCTTCATGACCCAGATAATCACAATGGTGTGATCACCCACCCTCACCTAGGGCCTGACATCCTGGAATGTGAAGTCAGGCGGGCCTTAGGAAGCATCACTATGAACAAAGCTAGCGGAGGTGATGGAATTCCAGTTGAACTATTTCAAATCCTAAAAGATAATGCTTTGAAATTGCTTTAGTCAATATGCCAGCACATTTGGAAAACTCAGCAGTGGCCACAGGACTGGAAAAGGTCAGTTTTCATTCCAGTTCCAAAGAAAGGCAATGCCAAAGAATGTTCAAACTACTGCACAATTGCAGTCATCTCACATGCTAGCAAGGTAATGTTCAAAATTCTCCAAGCCAGGCTTCAGTAGTATGTGAACTGTGAACTTCCACATGTTCAAGCTGGATTTAGAAAAGGCAGAGGAACCAGAGATCAAATTGCCAACATCTGTTGAATCATTGAAAAGGCAAGAGTTCCAGAAGAACATCTATTTCTGCTTTATCAACTACAGCAAAGCCTTTGTGTGGATCACAACAAACTGGAAAATTCTTCAAGAGATTGGAATACCAGACCATCCTACCTGCTTCCCAAGAAATCTATATTCAGGTCAAGAAGCAACAGTTAGAACTGGACATGGAACAGCAGACTGGTTCCAAATTGTGAAGTGAGTGCATCAAGGCTGTGTATTGTCACCCTGCTTATTTAACTTATATGCAGAATAGATCATACGAAATGCTAGACTAGCTGAAGCACAAGCTGGAATCAGGATTGCCGGGAGAAATATCAATAACCTCAGATATGCAGATGTTACCACCCTTATGGCAGAAATCAAAGAAGAATTAAAGAGCCTCCCTGGTGGCTCAGAGGTTAAAGCGTCTGCCTCCAATGCGGGAGACCTGGGTTCGATCCCTGGGTCGGGAAGATCCCCTGCAGAAGGAAATGGCAACCCACTCCAGTATTCTTGCCTGGAGAATCCATTGGACAGAGGAGCCTGGTAGGCTACAGTCCACGGGGTCGAAAAGAGTTGGACACGATTGAGCGACTTCACCTTCACCTTGATGAAAGTGAAAGAGGAGAGTGGAAAACTTGACTTAAAATTCAACATTCAGAAAACTGAGATCATGGTATTCAGTCCCATCACTTCATGGCAAATAGGTGGGAAAACAATGGAAATAGTAACAGACTTTATTTTTTTGGGCTCCAAAATCATTGCTGATGGTGACTGCAACCACGAAATTAAAAGATGCTTGTTCCTTGGAGAAAAAACTATGATCAACTTAGACAGCATATTAAAAAGCAGAAACATTACTTTGCCAACAAAAGTCCATCTAGTCAAAGCTATGGTTTTCCCATAGTCATGAATGGATGTGAGAATTGGATCAGAAAGAAAGCTGGGCACCAAAGAATTGATGCTTTTGAACTGTGGTTTTAGAGAAGATTCTTGAGAGTCCCTTGGACTGCAAGGAGGTAAAAGTGGTCAATCCTAAAGGAAATCAGTGATGAATATTCATTGGAAGGACTGATGTTGAAGCTGAAACTCTAATTCTTTGATGGGAAGAACTGACTCATTGGGAAAAGACCCTGATCTGCGAAAGATGGAGGGCAGGAGAAGGGCACAACAGAGGATGAGATGGTTGGATGGCATCACTGACTCTGGACATGAGTTTGGGTAAACTCCAGGAGTTGGTGATGGACAGGGAAGTCTGGTGTGCTGCAGTCCATGTCACAAAGAGTCTGGCACGACTGAGCAACTAAACTGAACTATAGTGATTGAAGCCTGCCCTCGATATTGAGTGGGCCCTCCTGGTTGCTCTGTCGCTATCACTGCCCTGTCAGGGGCTAGGTCTCCTCCCTAGTTTTTAAAGTAGAATTTCCAAAATCTGTTTCCTAGCTGTGATTCTGATCTGCTCTGTGATGTAGGCAGGATTAGAGCACTCCCACATGTAGGGAAGCCTCTGAGTTTTAATCTTTTGGAGCTGTTCACCTGTTATTGTCCTCTGTTGTGTCCCCTTTCAGCTGTTTTGTGTGCTCACAACTTGTATTCTTGTGGGTGCTGCTCTGGGTCCCACCTTAACTATAAGTATGCCTGCAGTTGGCCCTGGTGACTCTTCAGGTCTTGTTTTCACATGTCCTCCAGCATGAGTCCACTGAAGTTAGGTATCAGTGCTGCAGTAGTCATTCAGCTGGTCACACTGTGAGCTGTGGAGGGAGCTCGAACTCTGGTTTGTCTCTGTCTTCACATGTACCTGTCTACAGAGTTCACAGCTACTATAGACCATCCCAGTTGCAAAGTACTTGTTCTTTTGGATGTTTCATAGGGGCTGAATTTAGGAAGCTGTCAGTGGAGGTTTAACTTCGCAGTTTGCATAGCCTTGAGGAGAGGTTTTGACTCATCTTTTTCAGTTACAAAGCTCTTGGGGTTTCCCCTGGATCAGGAAATGGCAACCCACTCCAGTACTCTTGCCTGAAAAATTCCATGGATGGAGGAGCCTGGTGGGCCACAGTCCATGGGGTTGCAAAGAGTCGCACACGACTGAGTGACTTCACTTCCTGGGGCTTAGCTGTGGTTTTCAGCCCCTCCTCTGGGTGAATTTCCTAGTGTGTATGTGTGTGTGTGTGTTTGGTGAGGGTTGTGCTATCTGTGCCCTTCTGTGATAATGAGATAGATCCCTGGACCCGTTCAAAAATTTCCTAGTAATGAGGATTTTCTATGTGCTCCCCAGACAACAGGGCAATTCTTGGTCCTGATAATGGATTTCCTAGTGGAGGCTAGTTACCTGCACCTTCCTGGGACAGTAAGGCAGGTCCCAGCACCCACTGGTGGACTTCCTAGTAGCAGGAAATATCCCTGCCCTCCCAGGACAGCAGAGTGGGTTCTGACATCCACTGATGGATTTCTCAGTATTGAAAGCTATCCATGCCATGCCAGGACAGAGGGGCAGGTCCTGGTACCTAATGACAGATTACGTAGTAGAGAGATCTGTTTATATACTCTGGGACAGCTGGGGGAGTGTCAGCAACCACTGACGTTTCCTGTGTGGGAGCTTCATGCGTCATCACAGGACAGCCTGGGCAGGTCATGGGGCCTGCTGGTGACATTCTAGTGGCTGGATCGTGCCCCTCCGGGTCAGCTGGGGTCGATCCTGTGCCCCCCACCCCCAGAAGAATTCCTCGTAGGTAAAGCTGTTTGTGCCCCTCCAGCCCAGCAGGGGTGGATCCTGTGACCTGCCTGTGGAAATTTTCCTTTTGGAAGCTGGCCACGCCGTCAGGTCAGCAGGGTGAGTCCTAGGGCCCCTGGTGGAACTGCTAGCGGCTGGATCTCTGTGCTTTTCTGCGTCACAAGGGGCAGGTTCTGTGCCTTGCTGGCAGGACCTCTGGTTGGGCAGCTGTCTGTGCCCTCCTGGGACAGCCTAGGCAGATCCCAGGCCCTCTAGGGGAGCTCCCATTGGTGAGGTGTCTGTGCCCCTCTAGGTCAGTGGAGGCGGGTCCTCCAGCCCACTGGTGCAATTTCCAGTAGCTCAGTCTCACCCTTCTGTGTCAGCCAGTGGGGTTTCTAGTTTTGGAAGCTGTCTGTGCCCTTCCAGCTCTGCATGGGCAGGGCCTGGTGTCTGCCTGTGGGCCTGAAAGAGGTAGCCATGCCCACCTCTGGATCCCAGGGTGGCAGCAGCGGTGATTTGCACCCACACAAGGAGCCCCTGTAGGTGAAGTCCTGTTGCTTGGGAGTGCTCACAGGAAAAGAAGCTTTTATGATGATCCCGCTTCTCTCTTCCTCCCTCTCCCGGTGAGGGTGTCTTGCCTCTTTGGTGAGCACAGGCTGCTTCTTAGTACACCCTCAGTTGCCGTGGCCTGAACTCTTCGGCTGTTTCTGCACCTAACCTTTGTCCTCTCCCTGGGACGGAGCTTCAGAGTCTGAGCTTTACTTAGTACTTGACCCCCATCCTTACTGATAGGAGCATCTCACATTGAGGAACATAGGCTGGCGGTGACTTCCACAAGCCAGTTGCTGCTTTCTTGTTTTTAAGCTCCAAAACCTCCGCCTCTATCCAGTCTAATTTCTTTGCTGGTGAAGAGCCTTTCCAAGGTGTGGGCACCTTTCCTCCTTCACAGTTCTCTCCCTGGGGTGCAGGCCTGATTCCTTCTTTTTCTTTTTCCTTTTGTGCTACCCAGTTACATGGAGGTTTTCCTTGTCTTTTTGGAGGTCCGAAGTCTTCTGTTAATGCTCAGTAGCTATCTCTGTGAATAGTTCCACCTGTAGGTGTATTTTCAAATGTATTTTCAATGTTTCTGTGAAGGAAGCTTAACTGTTTCCTGTTCTCCCACCATTTTAAGCTCCAACCTCAGGAGTTCATTCAATATTGATTATTTTGAATTAAAGTTACTTGAGAAAGAGCTGATAAAAGAAGGACACTTTGACCCCTCCTCTCTGCCTTCCTGAAAGCAGGGAATAAATCTCATAAAAGATGCAGTCCTTGTATCTTGAGGTAGAAAGAAATTCTTATCACCAGAGATAGGGAATTTCAGGCCAAAAAGCCAGTCAAACAGACCTTGTCACTCCTTCTTCCTTCTTGTTAATAATTTGAGTTTTTTATTTTCAGCTATACTGGCTCTTTGTTGCTGTGTGTGGGCTTTTTCTAGTTGAGAGAGGGGGCTCCTCTCTAGTTGTGGTGCATGGGCTTCTCATTGTGGTGGCTTCTCTTGTGGACCACTGGCGTGGTGCGTGGGCTTCAGTAGTTGTGGCACGTGGACTCAGTAGTTGTGTTTCCAGGCTCTGGAGCACACGCTCAATAGTGTGATGCATGGGCTTAGTTGCTCTGTGTTATATGAGATCTTTCTGGATTAAGAATCGAACCCATGTCTCCTTCACTGGCTGGTAGATTCTTTACCACTGAGCCACCAGGGAAGCCCTTCTGCTTTTTAATTGGAGTGTAATTGCTTTCCAATGTTGTGTTACTTTTTTTCTAAAATGAAGTGAATAAGCTATATTTACACATATATTCCCTTCCTCCTGAACTTCCCTCTCTCCATCCCATCCAGGTAGGTCATCACAGAGCACTGAACTGAGCTCCCTGTGCTATACAGAAAGTTCCCACTATCTATCAATTTTACACGTGGTAGTGTATTTATATTGAACCTAATCTCCAATTCATCCCACCTTCCCTTTCCCCCTGTGTGGCCACGTGACCTTTCTGTCCTTCTGTGTTTCTGTTCCTGCCCAGCAGGTAGGTTCAACTGTACCATTTTTCTGTATTCCACATACATGTGTTAATATACAATATTTGTTTTTCTAACTTCTTTCACTCTGTAAGATAGACTTTAGATACAGCCGCATCTCTACAAATGAGTCAGTTTCATTGCCGAGTAGTATTCCATTGTGTGTATACCACATCTTTATACAGTCATCTGTTGATGGGCATCTAGGTTGTTTCCATGTCCTGGCTGTTGTAAATAGTGCTACAGTGAACAACAGGGTACATGTTTCTTTTTAAATTATGGTTTTCTCAAGATATATGCCCCATAGTGAGATTGCTGGGTCATATGGTAGTTCCATTTTTTGTTTTTAAGAAACCTCCATACCATTCTCCACTGTGGCTATATCAATTTACATTCCTACCAACAGTGCAAGAAAGTTCCCTGTTCTCTGAATCCTTTCCAGCATTTATTATTTGTGGATTAAAAAAATTTTTTTTATTCTTTTGTTTTATTTGTTTATCTTTTGTTTATTAGTTTTTTGTTTTGTTTTTTATTCTTTTGTTTGTTTGTGGATTTTTTGATGATGACCATTCTGACCAGGATGAGGTAATACTTCATTGTAGTTTTGATTTGCATTTTTCTAATAATGAGAAATGTTGAGCATCATTTTATGTGCTTTTTAACCATCTGAAGATCTGCTTTGGAGAAATATCTCTTTAAGTTTTCCACTCTTTTTTGATTGGAAATTTTTTTTATATTGAGCAGCATGAGAAGTTTGTATATTTTGGAGATTAATCCATTGTTGGTTGCCTTATTTGCATATATCATTTCCCATCCTGAGATTCTTCTCTTTGTTTTGTTCATGGTTCCCTTTGCTGTGCAAAATCTTTGAAGTTTAATTAGGCCAATTAATTTATTTTTGTTTTTATTTTCATTATTTTAGGAGATGAATTGAAAAATATATTGCTGCAATTTTTGTCAGTGTGTTCTCCCTATGGTTCTCTCTAAAAGTTTTATAGTATTTGACCTTAAATTTAGGTCTTTAATCTGTTTGAAGTTTTCTTTTGTGTATGGTGTTAGGGTATGCTCCAGATTCTTTTTCTTGCAGGTAGCTGTTCAGTTTTCCCAGTGCCAGTTATTGAAAAGACTGTCTTTCTGTCGTATATCCCTGTTTCCTTTGTCATAGATTAGATGACCATATGTGGGTGGGTTTATCTCTGGGCATTCTATCCTGTGCCATTGATCTGTATGTCTGCTTTTGTGCCACTACCACACTGTCTTGATGACTGTAGCTTTGTAGTGTAGTCTGAAGCCAGCCTGTAGTATAGCCTGATCCCTCCAGCTCCATTTTTCTTTCTCAAGGTTGTGTTGGCTGTTTGTGATCTCTTTTGTTTTCATACAAATTATAAAATTTTTTGTTATAGATCTGTGAAAAATGCCATTGGTAGTTTTAATACGGATTTCATTGAACCTGTAGATTGGTGATATAGTCATTTTCACAATATTGATTCTTCCAATCCATACACCAGAAACATGGTGTATCTCTCTATCTGAGTCATCTTTTATTTCTTTCATCAGTATCTTGTAGTTTTCTCAGTATAAATCTTTTACCTTTTTAAATTCGCTTATTCCTAGGTATTCTATTACTTTTTTTGTGGTGGTAAATGAAATTGTTTCCTTAATTTCTCTTTCTGATCTTTCTTTGTTAGTGCATAGGTATGCATACAAGAGATTTCTGTGCAGTAATTTTGTATCCTGCATCTTTATCAAATTCTAGTAAATTAGTTCTAGTAGTTATCTGGTAGCATTTTTTAGGATTTTCTGTGCATAGTACCATGTCATCTGCAAACAGTGAATTTTACTTCTTTTCCAATTTCAGTTCAGTTCAGTCATTCAGTCATATCCGACTCTTTGCAACCCCGTGGATTGTAACATGCTAGGCTTCTCTGTCCTTTACCATCTCCCAGAGCTTGCTCCAACTCATGACCATTGAGTCAGTGATGCCATCCAACCATCTCATCCTCTCTCATCCTCTTCTCCTCCTGCCTTCAGTCTTTCCCAGCATCAGGGTCTTTTCTAATGAGTCAGCCCTTTGCATCAGGTGACCAAAGTACTAAAGCTTTTCAATTTCAATTTCTTTTTCTTTGATAGCTGTAACCAGGACTTCTAATATTATGTTGAATAAACGTGGTCGAGTGGACATACTTGTTGTGTTCCTGATCTTACTGAAAATGCTTTCCACTTTTCACCTCTGAGTATGATGTTATCTGTAGGTTTGTCCTATATGGCCTTTATTATTTTGAGGCAGGTTACCTCTAAACCCACTTTCTGGAGAGGTTTTTTTTCCCCTTAATCATAAAAGTATGTTGAATTTTGTCAAAAATTTGTTTTGCATCTATTGAGATAATCATGTGGTTTTTATTCTTAAGTTTATTAATACGATGTATCATATTGACTGATTTGTGTATATCGAGTTATCCTTACATCTCTGGGATAAACCCCACTTGAACATGATCCTTGTAATGTATTGTTGGATTATGTTTGCTAGCAGTTTGTTGAGGATTTTTGCGTCTGTGTTCATCAGTGATACTGACATGTAATTTTGCTTTTTTGTGTGTGAGATCTTTGGTTTGGTATCAGAGTAATGGTGGCCTTTTAGGTGAGTTTTGGAGTGTTCCTTCCTCTAATTTCCTGAAAGAGTTTCAGAAGAGTCGGTTTTGTCTCTTCTCTAAATGTTGGATAGAGTTTGCCACAGTTTCAGTTTCATTTCTTTCCATTGATCTGTTCATATTTTCTGTTTCTTCATGGTTCAGTCTTGGAAGGTTGTATCTTTCTAAGAACTTGTTCATTTTTTCTAGATTGTCCATTTTGTTGACCTATAGTTGCTTACAGTAATCTCTTCTGATCCTTTGCATTTTGGTGGTGTCAGTTGTAATTTCGCTGTTTTCTTTTTTAATTACATTGATTTGAGTCCTCTCTCTCTTTTTCTTGATGGGTCTGGCTAAAGGTTTGTCAATTTTGTTCATCTTCCCAAAGAACCAGCTTTTAGTTTCAATGATTTTTGCTATTGTTTTGTTTCTGTTTCATTTATTTCTGCTCTGATTTTTATAATTTTTTTTATTTCTACTAACTTTGGATTTTTTCTTCTTTATCTAGTTGCTCTAGGTATAAGATTAAATTGCTTGAGATTTTTCTTGTTTCTCTTGGTAAGATTGAATTGCTGTAAGCTTCCCTCTTAGGACTGCTTTTGCTGTATCCCATAGGTTTTGGGTTGTTGTGTTGTTGTTGTTGTTTTTCTCTATATTTTTTGGTTTCCTCTGATTTTTTCAGTGATCTCTTGGTTATTTAGTAGCATATTGTTTGGCCTCCATGTGTTTGTGTTTTTGTCATTTTTTTTCTTGTAATTGATTTCTAGTCTCATAGTGTTGTGTTTAGAAAAGATGCTTGATATGATTTCAGTGTTCTTAAATATTCAAGGGGCCTTCTCCTGATGTGGTAACCTCTCCTCTTCTTCAGCCACCCCCCCACCCCCACCCTGGCCNCTTTGTAGAAATCCAACTTGATTTTCATCCTGGTGTGTGACATTGTCCCCTGATATTACATTTAGAAATAATTCTCTCCTTTTTTCATTTTTATGTAACTCTTTATAATAGTGATAAATACTCTTTTGATAAAATGTAATATTTGTTATATTTATCTACTCTTATCCTCATTTTCTTAGATTCCAGGTTTTTTAGGGTAGTTCTATTTTTATTTCTTTTTATTTGTTTTAAATATTTATTGTTAAAATTTATTTGACTGTGCTGAGTGTTGCATCACAGTCTTTGATCTTCATTGTGGCATGCAAACTCTGAGTTGCAGCATGCAAACTCTTAGTTATGGCGTGCAGTATTTTTAGTTGCGACATGTGAACTCTTAGCTACAGCATGTGGTATCTAGTTCCCTGACGGATCAAATTTGGCCCCTCTGCAGTGGGAATGTAGAGTATTAGTCAGTGGAGCACCATGGAATTTCCCAGTTGTTTCTTTTTGTTTTTCTTTTCTCATTATTGCAAAACTGTGCCTTACATATATAGGCACTCAAATATATGTTGAATTTTAAATGCACTTATGATTTTTATATGTTCAAAGAATAATACGCAATTTCATAGTTACTGTAGTAGCAGTAAATATTCTATTATAACCACATGAAAAGTACTGACATTTAATATTGCAATTGAATTTCAGTAGAAGATGGTGGTTTAAGCTGGCTAAGGAAGTCTTATCAAAGAATGAAAGAACAAGCTGAGAAACAAAATAGAAATTTTGAGGACATTGTAGCTGAAAGATATGGGGTAAGTCTTGGTATTTAGGAGATAAATATTATTTTCAAAGTTATATGGAAATTGACTTTAACTTTGTTAGTGTTTTGTGCTAGGATACATTTTTAAATTGACTTGATATTAAATTTCAGTTCTAACTCTCTTCAACTGATGAAGCCATGTTTTGCATTTCATTTTTAGATAAACCTGTGAGCATATTTAAATATAAAATTTAATGAATATGAAACTTAAGTAAGGACAATTTAAGAATGTATGTTTTTAAAGTAAAAGCAGCATTTTCTTGTTGTGAAGAAATTTCAATAGTATAGGAAAGCCTCCATAGAATATCTTTTGATATAAGTACTGTTTTTTTTTGCCTTTAGAAGGTGATATTTATTCATTTTCTCCCAGTTTTATTGAGATATACTTGACATACAGTACTGCATAAGCTTAAGTTATGCAACATGATCTAACTTACTTAAAACATGGCATGATTAGTATGTGTGTGTGTATAAAACAATGGAATGATGAAGCAATATATTTTAGAACCAGCTCCCCCATTCACAATGTGTGAATAATCTTTTTGTTTCAGTAGCTGTTGATGTCCTGTTTTTTTAAAATTTGAATTGAAAGAAGTTTAGAAAGGAGTAAACAAAAAGTGAGAGAATTGTTAGTGACAGAGACATTACTTTGCCAACAAAGGTCCGTCTAGTCAAGCTGTGGTTTTTCCAGTAGTCATGTATGGATGTGAGAGTTGGACTGTGAAGAAAGCTGAGTGCCAAAGAATTGATGCTTTTGAATTGTGGTGTTGGAGAAGACTCTTGAGAGTCCCTTGGACTGCAGGGAGATCCAACCAGTCCATTCTGAAGGAGATCAGCCCTGGGATTTCTTGGGAAGGAATGATGCTAAAGCTGAAACTCCAGTACTTTGGCCACCTCATGAGAAGAGTTGACTTATTGGAAAAGACTCTGATGCTGGGAGGGATTGGGGGCAGGAGGAGAAGGGGACGACAGAGGATGAGATGGATGGCATCACTGACTCGATGGACATGAGTTTGAGTGAACTCTGGGAGCTGGTGGTAGACAGGGAGGCCTGGCATGCTGTGATTCATGGAGTTGCAAAGAGTTGGACATGACTAAGCGACTGAACTGAATTGATATACATATATACATACCTATATTTGCATGCTGTGCTGTGCTCAGTCACTCAGTCATGTCTGACTCTTTGCAACCCCATGGACTATAGCCCACCAGGGTCCTTTGTCCGTGGAATTTCCCAGAGAAGAATACTGGAGCAGGTTGCCATTTCCTTCTCCAAGGGATCTTTCTGACCCAGGGGTTGAACCTGCATCTCCTGTGTCTTCTGCACTGCAGGCAGATTCTTTACCCACTGAGCCACCTGGGAAACCCCATATATTTGCCTTGGCACAGACAATTTTTGGAAGGGCACATATGAAGCTAAAATAGTTATTTCCAGGGAGTGAGATTTGTTGGGGATTCTATTGATGAAAGAGACTTTTCCACTTTGGACCATTCTCCACTTTTTATGTATTCTTTAGAAAACAAATATGCATTTCTTTTATAATTTTATAAAATGGACGTGAGCTTGAGTGAACTCTGGGAGTTGGTGATGGACAGGGAGGCCTGGCGTGCTGCAATTCATGGGGTGGCAAAGAGTCGGACATGACTGAGTGACTAAACTGAACTGAAGAGAATCTATGTTAATATTTTGATATATATATATTTAATTTTTTCCTAATTATTATATTATTTTAAAATAGTTTTACAAAAGTAGGCATATGGACTGGGCTTCCCTGGAGGTTCAGTGGTAAAGAATCTGCCTGCCAATGCAGAAGACCTAAGACACACAAGTTCGATCCATGGGTTGGGCAAATCCCTTGGAGCAGGAGATAGTAAACCACTCTATTATTCTCGCCTGGAAAAATTCTTTGAACAGAGGAACCTGGAGAGCTTCAGTTCTGGGATCAGAAAGAGTCTGACAACAGACATAGCATAAGCTTACAGTCTACATTCTGTTTGTTTCAAACTTACACAAGCAGACATAGTTGGATGCCAGTAAATACATACATTTTAATGATCTCTTAATATTTATACATATATTTATATGGTGGAGGTGATGGAATGCCAGCCTAGGTATGTCAAATCCTAAAAGTTGATGCCTTTAGGATTAAAAGATGCTTTTAGATTAAAGTGCTGCACTTAATATGCCAGCAAATTTGGTTATTCCGTGGTGGTTAAGGAATGGAGAATATCAGTTTTCATTCCAATCCCAAAGAAGGGCAATGCCAAGGAATGTTCAAACTACTATATAATTGTGCTTATTTTACATGCTGCTACTGCTACTGCTAAGTCATTTCAGTCGTGACCGACTCTGTGTGACCCCATAGATGGCAGCCCACCAGGCTCCCCCGTCCCTGGGATTCTCCAGGCAAGAACACTGGAGTGGGTTGCCATTTCCTTCTCCAATGCATGAAAGTGAAAAGTGAAAGTGAAGTCGCTTAGTTGTGTCTGACCCTCAGCGACCCCATGGACTGCAGCCTTCCAGGCTCCTCCATCCATGGGATTTTCCAGGCAAGAGTACTGGAGTGGGGTGCTGTTGTCTTCTCCGATTTTATATGCTAGCAAGGTAATACTCAAAATCCTTCAAGCTAGGGTTCAACAGTACATAAACCAAGAACTTCTCACTATATCAGCTGGACTTAGAAAAGGCAGAAGAACCAGATTACCAAATTGCCAACATTCATTGGATCATAGGAAAAGCAAGAGAGTTTCAGAAAAACATCTACTTCTGCTTCACTGACTACGGTAAAGCCTTTGTGTAGATTAAAACAAACTATGGAAAATTCTTAAAGAAATGGATGTACCAGATCACCTTACCTGCCTCCTGAGAAACCAGTATGCAGGTCAAGAAGCGACAGTTAGAACCAGACTTGGAAAAACAGACTGGTTCCAAATTGGGAAAGGAGTACATCAAGTCTATATATTGTTACCCTGGTTATTTAACTTAAATGCAGAGTACCTCATGTGAAATACCTGACTAGATGAGTCACAAGCTGGAATCAAGATTGCCGGGGAAAGTATCAACAACCTCAGACATGCAGATGATACCACCCTGATGGCAGAAAGCAAAGAGGCAAGAGAAACTTGATGAAGATGAAAGAGCAGAGTGAAAAATCTGGCTTAAACTCAGCATTCAAAAAACTAAGATCATGGTATCAGTTCATGGCAAATAGATGGGAAAGAAATGAAACCAGTGACAGACTTTATTTTCTTGGGCTTCTAAATCTCTGTGGAAGGTAACTGCAGCCATGAATTAAAAGATGCTTGTTCTTTGGAAGAAAAGCTACGACAAACCTGGACAGTATATTAAAAAGCAGAGACATCACTTTGCTGACAAAGATCCATATAATCAGACCTATGGTTTTTCCAGTAGTCAAGTATGGATGTGAGAATTGGACCATAAAAAAGGCTGAGTGCTGAAGAATTGGTACTTTCGAACCATGGTACTAGAGAATACACTTAAGAGTCTTTTGGACTGCAGAGAGTCAAAACAGTCCATCCTAAGGGAAGTCATCCTTGAATATTCTTTGGAAGGACTGGTGCTGAAGCTGAAGCTTCAGTACCTAACTACCTGATGCAAAGTTCTGACTCTTTGAAAAAGACCCTGATGCTGGGAAAGGCAGGAGGAGAAAGGGACGACAGAAGATGAGATGGTTAGATGGCATCACCTATTCAATGGACATGAGTTTGAGCAAACACTGGGAGATGGTGATGGACAGGGAAGTCTGGTGTTGTGCATTCCATGGGTTGCAAAGAGTTGGACATGACTTAGTGACTGAACAACAACCCATTATTTATTTATGTTAGTGGAGAGATATTTATATGTTTTTATTTTTTTTCCTGTTAAACAGCACTGTGATAACCATCTTTTACAATGAATGTTGTGTACTTACCTGGTTATTTTCTTAAAAGAATCACTAAAAGTGAAATTGCCAATTAAAGGATATGGATACTTACAGTGAGATATGTATTGCAAAATTTCTCTGTAGAAGGATTGAAGGAATTATACTCAATAAAATTACTTTTTTTCATATGATTTTCAATAGTAGTATTATGTTTTCTAGAGTCTATGCTACTGTGATTGGTAAGAAGATTTTTTCTTTGCCTTTATTTTTATCATTTGTTTACTAATCAGGTGGGTTCTTTTTTTTTTCATATACTTTTTGCCATTTGATTTTATTATTTGTAGTATTTACTCATTTGGGGATATTGACTTAAGACCTTTTAATAAATCTTCCTGTTAGTTTCATGTTTCCTTTTTACTTATATTTGCTATGCTGCTGCTGCTGCTAAGTCACTTCAGTCGTGTCCGACTCTGTGTGACCCCATAGACGGCAGCCCACCAGGCTCCCCTGTCCCTGGGATTCTCCAGGCAAGAACACTGAAGTGGGTTGCCATTTCCTTCTCCAATGCAAGAAAGTGAAAAGTGAAAGTGAAGTCGCTCAGTCGTGTCTGACTCTTTGCGACCCCATGAACCGCAGCACTCCAGGCCTCTCTGTCCATCACCAACTCCCAGAGTTCACCCAAACCCATGTCTGTTGAGTCAGTGATGCCATCCAACCATCTCATCCTCTGTCATCCCCTTCTCCTCTTGCCCTCAATCTTTCCCAGCATCAGGATCTTTTCAGATGAATTAGCTCTCTGCAGCAGGTGGCCAGAATATTGGAGTTTCAGCTTCAACATCAGTCCCTCCAATGAACACTCAGGACTGATCTCCTTTAAGATGGACTGGTTGGATCTCCTTGCAGTTGAAGGGACTCTCAAGAGTCTTCTCCAACACCACAGTTCAAAAGCATCAATTCTTCGGTGCTCAGCTTTTTTTTATAGTCCACCTCTCACATCCATACATGACTACTGGAAAAACCATACCCTTGACTAGATGGACCTTTGTTGACAAAGTTTTGTCTCTGCTTTCTAATATGCTATCTAGGTTGGTCATAACTTTCCTTCCAAGGAGAAAGCGTCTTTTAATTTCATGGCTGAAGTCAACATCTGGAGTGATTTTGGACAGTATGAAAAGGCAAAAAGATGTGACACTGAAAGATGAACTCCCCAAGTCAGTAGATGCCCAATATGCTACTGGGAAAGAGCGGAGAAATAGCTCCAGAAGGAATAAAGAGGCTGAACCAAAGCAGAAACAACGCCCAGCTGTCAGTGTGTTTTGTGGTGAAAGTAAAATCTGGTGCTTTAAAGAACAATATTGTGCTGGAATATTAGATCCGTTAATCAAGGTAAATTGGAAGTGGTCAAACAGGAGATGCANGTAAAATCTGGTGCTTTAAAGAACAATATTGTGCTGGAATATTAGATCCATTAATCAAGGTAAATTGGAAGTGGTCAAACAGGAGATGCAAAGAGTGAACATCAACATTTTAGGAATCAGTGAATTAAAATGGTCTGGAATGGGTGAATTTAATTCAGATGACTTTTATATCTGCTCCTGAGGGCAAATCTCTTGGAAGAAAGGGAGTAGCCCTCATAGTCCACAAAAGAGTCTGAAATGCAGTACTTGGCTGTAGTCTCAGAAACAACAGAATGATCTCTGTGTCGTGACCATGTCTGTGAATGACCATACAGTATCACAGTAATCCTAGTCTATGCCCCCAATCACTAATGCCAAAGAAGCTGAAGTTGAACAGTTCTATGAAGACCTACAAGACCTTCTAGAACTAACACCCAAAAAAGATGTCCTTTTCATCATAGGTGACTGGAATGCAAGGAAGTCAAGAGCTACCTGGCGTAACAGGCAGGTTTGGCCTTGGAGTACAAAATGAAGCAAGGCAAAGGCTAACAGAGTTTTGCCAAGAGAACACACTGGTCATAGCAAACATCCTCTTCCAACAACGCAAGAGATGGTAGACATCTGGTGGACATCACCAGATGGTCAGTACCAAAATCAGAGTGATTATATTCTTGGAGCAGAAGATGGAGTCAGCAAAAAATGACTGGTTCAGATCATGAACTCCTTGTTGCAAAATTCAGACTTCAAGTGAGGAAAGTAGGGAAATCCACTAGGCCATAGGTATATGACCTAAATCAAATCCCTTATGAGTATACAGTGGGAGTGACAAATAGACTCAATGGATTAGATCTGACAGAGTGCCTGAAGAACTGTGGACAGAGATTTGTAACATAGTACAGCTGGCAGTTTCCCCATCTATTTCCCATGAAATGATGGGACCAGATGCCATGATCTTAGTTTTCTGAATGTTGAGCTTTAAGCCAGCTTTTTCACTCTCCACTTTCACTTTCATCAAGAGGCTTTTTAGTTCCTCTTCACTTTCTGCCATAAGGATGGTGTCATCTGCATATCTGAGGTTATTGATATTTCTCCCGGCAATCTTGATTCCAGCTTGTGCTTCCTCCAGCCCAGTGTTTCTCATGGTGTCCTCTGCATATAAATTAAATAAGCAGGGTGACAATATACAGCTTTGACGTACTCCTTTTCCTATTTGGAACCAGTCTGTTGTTCCATGTCCAGTTGTAACTGTTGCTTCCTGACCTGCATATAGGTTTCTCAAGAGGCAGGTCATTCTGAAGGAGATCAGCCCTGGGATTTCTTTGGAAGGAATGATAGTAAAGCTGAAAGTCCTGTACTTTGGCCACCTCGTGCGAAGAGTTGACTCATTGGAAAAGAGTCTGGTGCTGGGAGGGATTGGAGGCAGGAGGAGAAGGGGACGACGGAGGATGAGATGGCTGGATGGCATCACCAACTCGATGGATGTGAGTCTGAGTGAACTCCTGGAGTTGGTGATGGACAGGGAGGCCTGGCGTGCTACAATTCATGGGGTTGCAAAGAGTTGGACACGACTAAGTGACTGAACTGTACTGAACTGACAGGTGGCAGTGATCAAAACCATCCCCAAGAAAAAGAAATGCAAAAAGGCAAAATGGTTGTCTGAGGAGGCCTTACAAATAGCTGAGAGAAGAAGAGAAATGACAGGCAAAGGATAAAAGGAAAGATATACCCAATCTGAATCAGAGTCCTAAAGACTAGCAAGGAGAGATAAGAAAATCTTGCTAACTGAACAGTGCAAAGAAATAGAGGAAAACAATAGAATGGGAAAGACTAGAGATCTTTTCAAGAAAATTAGATACCACGTTTTTCCAGTGGTCATGTATGGATGTGAGAGTTGGACTATAAAGAAAGCTGAGCACCGAAGAATTGATGCTTTTGAACTGTGGTGTTGGAGAAGACTCTTGACAGTCCCTTGGACTGCAAGGAGATTGAACCAGTCCATCCTAAAGGAGATCAGTCCTGAGTGTACATTGGAGGGACTGATGTTAAAGCTGAAACTCCAATACTTTGGCCACCTGCTGCAGAGAGCTGACTCATTTGAAAAGACCCTGATGCTGGGAACGATTGAGAGCAGGAGGAGAAGGGGACGACAGAGGATGAAGTGGTTGGATGGTATCACTGATACAATGGACATGGGTTTGGGTGGATTCCAGGAGTTGGTGATGAACAGGGAGGCCTGGTGTGCAGTGGTTCATGGGGTTGCAAAGAGTCGGACACGACTGAACAACTGAACTGAAGTGAATTGAAGGGAACATTTCATAAAGAGGTGGGCACAATAAAGGATAGAAATGGTGCAGACCTAACAGAAGCAGAAGATATAAAGAGGTGACAGGAATACACAGAAGTATACAAAAAAGATCTTAATGATCCAGATAACCACAATGGTGTGATCACTTTCCTAAACTCAGACATTTTGGAATGCAAAGTCAAGTGGGCCTTCGGAAGGATTGCTACGAACAAAGATAGTGGAGGTGATAGAATTCCAGCTGAGTTATTTCAAATCCTAAAAGATGATGTTCTGAAAGTGCTGCACTCAGTTCAGTTCAGTTCAGTTGCTCAGTTGTGTCCGACTCTTTGCGACCCCATGAACCACAGCACGCCAGGCCTCCCTGTCCATCACCAACTCCTGGAGTTCACTCAGACTCACGTCCATCGAGTCAGTGAGCCATCCAGCCATCTTGTCCTCTGTCGTTCCCTTCTCCTCCTGCCCCCAATCCCTCCCAGCAGCAGAGTCTTTTCCAATGAGTCAACTTTTTGCATGAGGTGGCCAAAGTACTGGAGTTTCAGCTTTAGCATCATTCCTTCCAAAGAAAACCCAGGGCTGATCTCCTTCAGAATGGACTGGTTGGCTCTCCTTGCAGTCCAAGGGACTCTCAAGAGTCTTCTCCAACACCACAGCTTAAAAGCATCAATTCTTTGGTGCTCAGCCTTCACAGTCCAACTCTCACATCCATACATGACCACAGGAAAAACCATAGCCTTGACTAGACGGACCTTAGTCGGCAAAGTAATGTCTCTGCTTTTGAATATGCTATCTAGCTTGGTCATTACTTTTCTTCCAAGGAGTAAGCGTCTTTTAATTTCATGGCTGCAGTCACCATCTGCAGTGATTTTGGAGCCCCCCAAAATAAAGTCTGACACTGTTTCCACTGTTTCCCCATCTGTTTCCCATGAAGTGATGGGACTGGATGCCATGATCTTCGTTTTCTGAAGGTTGAGCTTTAAGCCAACTTTTTCACTCTCTACTTTCACTTTCATCAAGAGGCTTTTTAGTTCCTCTTCACTTTCTGCCATAAGGGTGGTGTCATCTGCATATCTGAGGTTATTGATATTTCTCCAAGCAATCTTGATTCCATCTTGTGCTTCTTCCAGTCCAGCGTTCTCATGAGGTACTCCCACACCCAAGGTAAGAGAAACCCAAGTAAAATGGTAGGTGTTGCAAGAGGGCATCAGAGGGCAGACACACTGAAACCATACTCACAGAAAACTAGTCAATCTAATCACACTAGGACCACAGCCTTGTCTAAGGCAATGAAACCAAGCCATACCTGTGGGGCAACCCAAGACGGGCGGGTCATGGTGGAGAGGTCTGACAGAATGTGGTCCACAGGAGAAGGGAATGGCAAATCACTTCAGTATTCTTGCCTTGAGAACCCCATGAAGAGTACGAAAAGGCTACACTCAATATGCCAGCAAATATGGAAAGCTCAATAGTAGCCACAATACTGGAAACAGTCAGTTTTCCTTCCAGTACCAAAGAAGGGCAGTGCCAAAGAATGTTAAAACTACTACACAGTTGCACTTATTTCACATGCTAACAAAGTAACGCTCAAAATTCTCCAAGCGAGGCTTCAAGAGTATATGAGCCAAGAACTCCCATATATTCAACCTGGATTTAGAAAAGGCAGAGGAACCAAAGATCAAATTTCTAACGTTCATTGGATCCTAGGAAAGCGAGAGAATCCCAGAAAAACATCTACTTCATTGACTGCGCTACAGCTTTTTCACAGGAAACTGTGGAAAGTTGTTCAAGATGCGGGACTACCAGACCACCTTAACTGTCTCCTGGGATACCTGTATGCAGGTCAAGAACCAACAGTTAGAACTGGACATGGAACAGTAGACTGATTCAACATTGGGAAAGGAGTACTTTATGTCTATGTATTTTCACCCTGCTTATTTAACTTAATATGTAGATCATGAGAAATTCTGGGTTGGATAAAGCATAAGCTGGAATCAAGAGAAATATCAATAACCTCAGGATATTCAGATATCATATCACATATCACATCACCCTTATGGCTGAAAGCAAAGAGGAATTAAAGAGACTCTTGAAGACGAAAGAGGAGAGTGCAAATACTGGCTTAAAATTCAAATGTTCCAAAAACTAAGATCATGGCATTGGGTCCCATCACTTCATGGCAAATAGATGGGGAAACAGTGGGAACAGCGAGGACAGACTTTATTTCTTGGTCTCCAAAGTCACTGCAGATGGTGACTCCAGCCATGAAATTAAAAGATGCTTGCTCCTTGAAGAAAAGTTATGACCAACCTAGACAGTGTGTTAAAAAGCAGAGGCATTGCTTTGCCTACAAAGGTCTGGATGGATAGTCAAAACTATGGTTTTTTCAGTAGTCACGTATGAATGTGAGAACTGGACCATGAAGAAGGCTGATCACGGAAGAATTGATGCTTTTGGACTGTGGTGTTGGAGAAGACTCTTGAGAGTCCCTTGGACTGTGAGGAGGTGAAGCCAGTCAATCCTAAGGGAAATCAACCCGGAATATTCATTGGAAGGACTGATGCTGAAGCTGAAGCTGTAATACTTTGGCTACCTGATGCGGAGGACAGACTCATTAGAAAAAACCTTGGTGGTGGGAAATATTGAAGGCAGCAGAAGGGCACAGTAGAGGACGAGATAGTTGGATGGCATTACCGACTCAGTGGACATGAGTTTGAGCAAGGTCCAGGGGATGGTGAAATACAGGGATGCCTGGCATGCTGCACTTCTGGGGTCACAAAGAATCAGACATGACTGAGCGACTGAATAACAATACTGAATTATCTCATCCTAAAATACTGGTTATTCATCAGTTCAAATTTTCATTTATTCTTTTCAGTGTATTTCTCCGTTTGTTGTTACATATATATCCTTATCTTCAGTATATTTTTTATTTTTTTCAAGTATATGTTGAATTTTTCTTCCTTTATGTTTTCTGACTTGACTGGTATTAGTCTGCCCATTTTTTTAAAACTCTTGTCATTACATCTAGAGCTCTTTTAAACTGGCTTATCTGGGAAAATCAGTTCAGTTCAGTTCAGTCGCTCAGTCGTGTCCGACTCTTTGCGGAAAATAGTTACATGGAAATGTTGATTACTTTTTCTTGCTCAGTATTACAATATTTAAACTTTCTTGTATTCTTGAAATAGAATTTCAGGACTTTGATATAGATACCTTTCTTCTGTGTTTAAGTGCATTTAAGATGAAGATTGTCATGTTTAAAAAGTATCTTTGCATTCACGGTTTATTGAAAGGTGCTTTTTGTTAATTTGCTTTAAAATTAGGAGTGAGTATCTAATTTTTATGAAATAACTGTTTCAATATCCTTTGAGATAAAGTTATTTTTTTTCTTTTGTTAATGAGATGAATTGTTTGAACATATTTTCTATCTTTGGGCCATTCTTGGATNATCATTCTCACAGAATTGTTGTGAGCACTAATAATAATTTGAATGCTTTTCATCTGCCAGCTACTGTTGTATTACTTCATGTATAATTAAATTTATTTAATAGCCACAATTATACTATTATTTTTATTTAGTAAATGAGGAAACTGAGGCAGAGTTTAAATAACCAAGATTATGAAATTCATGAATAAATTTGAACCTAGACATTCTATGTAGACCCCATTTAAATGATTCAAAAGTGTAGTACAATAAGTATTGGATAAATTGTGTCAGCTACTGTTTTTGTTGTTTTTGTTGTTACCATATTTTATTGAATTTTAGAAGCCACTAATTATAAAGACATCATTAATTTATGTATAACCAAGAAAGAAAAAAGTTGCCCATGAGGTAATGCTTAAATTGCGAAAACATTCCCCTTTACTGCCATCATTTTCATTCTGTTCATGTTGTCATTAAATTTAAGAAACATGTTAAGCCTAGGTTTTTAAAATAATTTGATAAAATATAATGGATATCTCTGCCTCGTCTGAGATAATGACTTTCCATCTCAACTCTCAGATTTTATGGAGAGATTTAAAACTGTTAATTACAGTTTACTATAAGTTTAAAAAATATGCATGTTATCCTTGATAGTTGTATTCTTCACAACTATAAGAACAATTATTTAGACTTAACCATTACATTTGCCATTTAGTTTATGGCCTGAATTCCTTTTTTCAAAGATAACCTGCCCTAATTCATTTATGGTTAGGCTTAATGATACTGAATAATTTCTCCCTTAGAATTAGTAAGTAATGTACTTTCTGATACGTTGCATTTCGGAAAATGCCTTTCTTCTGTACATGTCAAGGAAAGATAATTTGACTGAATTGAATTTTTATTTAGAATTATTTTTCAAAATTTCATCTTCACTTCATTATCTTCTAGCACTTAGTGAAAAGTTGTTAACAGTCTTAACTTCCTTTCCTTTGTTGGCAGAATGTTGCTTACCTAACTCTCCTTTGTTTACTTGTTCACATTCACTCTTTCCTCTGATCTGATCTTTGTTAAAACATTTATTTTCTGCGCAAATTTTGAGACTCAGGAATTAGGTTTTTTTTATGTATGAGTTTCTGTATGCTTCACTTTCTTCCTTCCCCAAAGGCTGTTGGATGAGACCTTTGGATCTAGAAAATTAGCTGGGGAAATTTTTTTGTTAATGCTTCTACTGTCTTTGGTTTTTCTTTCTGAAAGTATATGCATGTTCTGTAGAATTAATTGTCCATGTGTCTTTTCACTATAACTTACATTTGTTTACCATCTTTTCCCAAGTATAGCAAATTCCTAGGCTAGTGTTGAGTTTGCAGATTTGGATTCAACACTTTCTGTTGTTCTATTCACTACCTGCCTATCTTAGAACGTAGTTTTCTTTGTCTTTCTTGCTCTTGAACTGCTCTTCTTTTCATAAGAGTCTGTTTTGTTTTAGTAATGCAGTAACATCTTGAATCTCACTGATAGTAGGAAATACCTTTAAAAATATTATGTCTTTACTGATTTGTGAATTCTATTTTGTTTTAATGCTGGGCATTTGGTCTAAATGGCTTCTTTTGAGCTCCCAGAACTTTTTTTATTATTTGGTAATTTTTCTTTGATTATTCATATTTTTAAAAATACTCATTTTATAGCAATGTGTTTCTTTGCTCTGGCTGTCGCAACACAGTTCCACAGACTGGGTGATTTAAACAACAGCAATTTATTTTCCTAAAGTTCAGGAGAATTGAAGTTCAAGATGTTAGAGTTTGGTTTTTTCTGAGGCCTTTCTTCTTATTAAGTATCTGCCTTCTAGCTCTGTCCTCACATGGTATTTTCTCTGTGTGTACATATTCTCTGTGTGTGCTTATCTCTTTGTGTGTCCACATTCTTCTCATTACAAGGATAGCAATCATACTGGATTGAGGTGTAAGCCAGTGACCTCATTTTAACTTAGTTCAGTTCAGTTCAGTCGCTCAGTCGTGTCCCACTCTTTGCGACCCCATGAATTGCTGCACACCAGGCCTTCCTGTCTGTTACCAACTCCAATCACCTCTTTAAAGATCCTTTTTACAAATGTCACATTCTAAGGTTCTGTGGGTTAGGGGTTTGACATATGACTTTGGAAGGGGTACATATTTCAGCCTATGTCATTTATGATGATTGTATAAGTCTTTCATTCCCCTTTTTAAGTTTTTTCTTTCATTGTACTACATGACAATGTATCATGACACAGTGACATGTGGAGTACAAGTCATTGAGCCATTTTTAATTTTAAATATCTTGTTGAATTTTTCTTCCTTTCTAGTCAATGGAAGTATTTCAGTTGAAATTAAAAGAAGCTGAAAAAGCTGCATTTACAAAAGAAGATGGTAGACGAGAAAGGTGGAAGAAACCAACATACTCAGATAGAGCACACAGTAGTCAAGAAAGTGGAAAATCAGACTTGGTAAAATATAATAAAAGTTCAAGAGGTGGATATAATACAACAGATATTGCAAACAGTATCATTAAAGATAAGTTTAGTGGTGATGAAAAAGATGGTAGATCTGTGTTTTCAGAAACGTATAGAAGAGAACCCAGTCCAAGGAAAAATCAAGAATTTTCTTCTCATGTAAATTTAAGAGCTAAATTCTTAAGACCTTCTGATGATGAAGAAATGTCATTTCATAGCAAGGACAGCAATTTTGAACCATCTAGTTCATCTTCAGCAGTAGTCCCTCAAGATTCTATGCACTGTGGTTTTCGAAAATCCACAGAGAACAGTGAAGAAAGTTTATCATGCTGGAGTCGATTTGGGAGGGGAGACAGGAAACATTCAAATCAAAAACCAATAGAAACCAGTCACAGTGTTGACCATGGATACGTTTCAGAAGACGTGAGAGAAAAATCACAGGAGAAAGGGTTGAGAGAGGACTCTGTGACAAAAGAACATCTACAAAATTCAAAATCTTCACTTGCCAGGTATTCTGTCCTTTGTTTTCTAAACCGATAAATGAATACTAAGATCCAGAGGATTCAAGATACTGAACTGTACTTTTAGAGCATCAGTTATTGATTATATATGTTATGATTTTTTTTCTTAAATTTGATGTAAGATTTGATGTAAGATATGCACCTTTAACAGTTCAGTAGTTTCATTTTATATATTGTATTTCATTTCAGTTTATTTAACAAAAAGCTGACAGATGAATTCAGTAGTGAATATTTCCTCAAAACTTGCTTTTTTGCAATCTATATAGCTAAATGACTTTCATAGTTCTTATAAATGGATATGCTACATAAAATATTTTGGTAGATTTTGTTCAGTTCAGTCACTCAGTCATATCCAACTCTTTGCAACCCCATGGACTGCAGCATGCCAGGCTTCCCTGTCCATCACCAACTCCTGGAGTTTACTCAAACTTATGTCCGTTGAGTCAGTGATGCCATCCAACCATCTCATCCTTTGTCGTCCCCTTCTCCTCCCGCCTCAACTTTTCCCAGCATCAGGGTCTTTTCAAATGAGCCAGTTCTTCACATCAAGTGGCCAAAGTATTAGAGTTTGAGCTTCAGCATCAGTACTTCCAGTAAATATTCAGAACTGATTTCCTTGAGGATTGACTGGTTTGATCTCCTTGCTGTCCAGGGACTCTCAACAGTCTTCTCTAACACCACAGTTCAGAAGCATCAGTTTTTCAGAGCTCAGCTTTCTTTATAGTCCAACTCTCACATCCATACATGTCTACTGGAAAAAGCATAGCTTTGACTAGGCAGATCTTTGTTGGCAAAGTAATGTCTCTGTTTTTTAATATGTTGTCTAGGTTGGTCAGATTTTGTTAGTACTGCCATATTACTTTCAAATGAAATTCATACATATTTAAGCACACAATCATAACTGTCAGTATCACATGCCTACTGGAGTTCTGGGAGACTGAAGGAAAATAAGCTGCCATAGCCCAAATATGAAGTGAAAAAGATATGTGAAAGATCTTGCAGAGGGAAGCATGAATTTTGGTGGTGGTTTTGCAGAGAAGGAAATCCACTTTGATAGTTGACAGGATTTATAGCTACTGTTAGAGTTTTGAAACCAAAAATAGTTAAGATAGTGATTGTACATATAATGATTAGAAAAATCAGTCACACTAACTGCTTTTGTTATTCTTGTCCCTGTAGCACTTGTATATAGGGCTGAGTTATTCAGTCAGGAAACCCAGGTTCAGTGGGTCATTCCTTGGAAACTTGATTTAGCCATAGGATTGACACTGTTTGAAATAACCATAAGTAGAAAATGTGTATCCAAAGGATAATAACTAACCTGTACTTGAATGATTGTTAAAATATGTTTTAAAGTACCACCAAATGAATAGGATGCTAAAGGAAAAGATTTTAGGAAGTAATAGAGTTCATTGGTAGCAGTAGTAGGTATAAGCTTTGTGGTTTGGGGTCCTGAGTCTGGTAAATCACTTTTGTTAGTTACTTCATCTGAAGCTGTGGATTATAAAGACTGGTGTATAGCTTTCAGTAGAAGGAAGGAAGGGAAGCTGGGAAAATCTAGACTGAATGATGGGTTCTGGTTCAAATCAGGGCTTTGTTCCTAGGAAATGAAAGGAGAAATTCAGTTATACTGACTGGATAAACATGGCAGGGTTTAGAGAATGTCTGAGGCTGTCCACATATATAATTGTCCAGCTTTCACTCCAGGTACTCTGGAAGGTAGACTATCTCCAGTCCCAGTTGCTAGAAATATGTAGAAGTGGGATGAAGCTCTTATTTCCTGATAATCATTAGCATTGGCTTAACAGTTGGGTAATCTGTAGGTATTTACTTCTGTGACTCCTGCTAAGAAGAGCATGTAAGCAGTCTCATATTGTTAGTATTCCTTTTGGTTCTGTAATTGCTTCATGTTGGTATGTTGTATCGTAAGCTTCAGATAGAAACACTGTAATATGGGCACTCACTAAAAGCTTGTGTTGTGGTCTGAAGACAGTATTTTTTGTTAGCTGTGTTAATTTTGATGTTACAGATATTTTGAAGCTTTCTATTAATTTCATAGTTGACTGGAGAGGAAAATTATCCACATATATGTGAAACAAAAAAAAGAATTCCTGAGCATGTAGAGTGGTATAAAGTAAGAAAACAAGAATACGACCTTGAAGAATGCCTGTTTTCAGGGATTGGAAGGATTCAGTGAAGGATTATTAGAAGTTGTTAATTTGTCTGAACATTATCCTGGGTGTATGTTGAATTTTTTGTAAAATGCCAGAATTCTAGGGAGCTTTAAAGCCTGTGAATTTTAGAACTTAAAAAAAATCATAGAACTGACTTTAGAACTAGAAGAAATTATAGACTGTCCCAGGTATTTTCCAGATGCAGAAACTGAGGCAACTGAACTTGTATCTTGCACAATGTTATATAACTAGGGTTGCCAGATTTAACAAATAAAAATGTTTGGACATGCTTAAACTAAAAAAGTTTTTTAACCTGAAATTACAATTTTACTGGGTGTCTTGTGTTTTATCTGGCAACTGTATGTAACACTTGTCCATTTTCCGGGTCCGTGACGTTCGTACAAGAGAAAACATAATTGCAGTCATCTCTTGTTATCACCAGGAGGTTGGTTCCAGGACACTAACAGGTAGCCGAATCCAGGAATGCTCAAATACTTTATATAAAGAGGCATAGTATTTTTACATACAACCTACATATGTTCTCCCATATACTTTAAATCATCTATAGATTACTTTTAATACCCAGTACAATGTAAATACTATGTAAATAGTTGTAAATACAGCGTAAATGCTGTGTAAATAGTTGCCAGCTCTCTGCAGATTAGGTTTTGATTTTTTAAACTTTCTGAAATTTTTTTCCTAAGTATTTTCAATTCATGGTTGATTGAATGTAAACCCCGTAGATAGGAAAGGGCTGACTGCCGTTTTGCATAAGGGACTTCAGCATCTGGAGATGTTGGGTCTTCAGAGGGCCCTGAGATACACCAGCAGATGCCTGTACTGACCTGAGTCTTGTTTCTTTCCAATCAGTGTATCTTAAAGATCTTTCCTTACCAGCCCATATATATGTGCTTTTTTTTTTCATTTTAAAATCTCTTTAATATTCTGTTGTACACCTTAGAGATAAGCTAATATTTCTCATCAGTTTTGTTTTGTTGGGCTTGGGTAGTTTCTAGTGTGTTGCTCTAAATAATACTGCAGTGAATTGTCTTGTACATGTATTTTTGCATACAAGTTAAATATAGCTGTAAAATAAATTCCAAGGAGTGGAACTGTATTTATATATTTCATTGAACTAACCAATTTACACTCTTACCAGTCATATATGAGAATGACTTCTCTTTCTTGCTTGTAGTAGTATTGAGGTGTTTAATCTTTGCCATAGGTACATTTAAGGAATAGAAACTTTCTTCAATTTGCATGTAAGTATGAGTGAAGTTTGGCCTATTTTTATAAATGTTATTTTAATTTTATTTTATTAGCTAGTCATATATTTTTCCTACTTTTTGAGGGTGTTTCATGAGCATTTTTATAGTTGTCATGTGATATATTTAATTTTTTCTCCTTTTTAGATTTCCTCTTTTCTCTTTTCATCTATTCTTTCATTTCTTTTTTTTTTAAATTTATTTTATTTATTTATTTGACTTTGCCAGGTCTTAGTTGTGGCATGTGGGATATAGTTCCCTGACCAGGGATTGAACCCCAGCCCCCTGCATTGGGAGTGCAGAGTCTTAGCCCCTGGACCACCAGGGAAGTCCCTTCATTCATTCATGTGATCAATTTATCATTCTTTCCCTTTGTTAATTTTAGGTCCTGAAGTAGCTAGGAAACATCCTCTAACAGTGGTCCATGTGATTAGTAATTTTAAGATTTTTATTCTTAGAAATAAAATGTGCTTGTATGTAATTCTGTTTTATTGGGAAATATATTAGCTAATATATTTTCAAAAGTTTGAAACCTAGAGTAGTACATAGTATGAGCAAAACTAACGTGATGTCCTTAATTTAGATTTTATCTATGTTAATATTAGGATCTAACTCATTTTATATAATAGAAAATATTACATAAGGTTAAAAAAGTTAAAAACCTTGGCAGAATTTTCTGTGATAGCCTAGGACAAGAGGATACCAAGTTCTGAAGTGGTGAGTATTAGTCATGAGATCCTTGAAATGAAGTCAGGTCACTTAGTTGTATCCAGCTCTTTGCGACCCCGTGAACTGTAGCCTACCAGGATCCTCCATCCATGGGATTTTCCAGGCAAGAGTCCTGAGATCCTTAGGGGAGAAAATTTGAGAATAGGTAGTAAGAAAAGATTAAAGGGGTGGGATCTATGAACACTGTCAGCAGGCAGAGAATAATTGCAGTATACTCAAGGTTTCTGAAATGTGATTGGATTGGAGCTTTTTAAATTACATTTTCCTCAAAAGTTTGAGCCAGAGTTTGTTGTGGGTGTGTCTGTGTATGGATGTGTGTTGTAAGAAAATAATTTTGAAGAGGGCTTTTGAAATATAGCAGTAACCCTGAAAAATGAGAAATGCTTGTACTTTTTTCTTTTTATAGGATAGTTGCAGATGCTATGGTGATGTTTTTTTCAGAGCATATGCTCGCCATTATAAATGCTTAGAGTCTTCCGTGATAAATGGAAGAGTCTGTCCCTGCTGTTTGTTGCAGAGCAGTGTCTTTACTGTGTTATTAACAATCATGTATTCTTCAGTCATTGATGCCCAACAGCTTTCATTGTAATGTCTTTATTTGATAGCTATTATTGTTCTATTGTGTGTTGAATTATCTGTTAATATTGAAAATGCCAGAGATACTCAGAATTCTTGTGTATTATCATATTTATCCTGATCTACATTTCAATACTAATAAACAATTCTGTTAGAAATTATACCCCCTCCACAACCCCATCAAAACAACAAAAAAAGGAATGTTTGGAGTACAAATTTTATGACCATGAAAGGTGCCTCTTTTAAAAGTCTCTGAGATTTCAGTTATCTTCTTGAAACTTGTGAGTTTTGGTTGGAGTCTGCATACCTTCTTGGATGCTGTCTCTTGATTGATTCTTTGTATGCTGAGAAGTGAAGAGAAAATGAAAGTTTCTCAAAAACAGAGAAGAGTCTGATAAAAATGACAAAGATGTGCCTTTGTGTAGGCAATAATATAAATCTTTGGCAACTTAATCAAGAATATTATCATTGTAAAAGAGGATTTATAAGCCAGATTTCATGGACTAAATTATGACTGTGGGTTATGATATAATAGAGGTAGAAATTATATGTGGGAGACATGGGTTTAACAAAGTGCCTCCCTCACTCCCATATTTTTTAAGATGCAGATACTTGAATATGTTTATATATTAGTGGAAAAGACAGTATCAAGTTTGAAGGGAGCTAAAATATAGAATGATGACAGATGGGCTAATTCAGCAGGAATTCAAAGTTAGTGTATATGTATGTATGATACAGTGTACTCATGCAGGTAGGATTATCCTGAGTGCAAATGTTAAAGAAGAGGAAAATGTGGCTGTGGATGTGGGTGATGGGAGACAACTGTAGGATTGCTTTTGGGGGAGGGAGTGAAGTAGTTGTGGGTCCCTGGCTTGCCCTCAGGGCATGTGGAATCTTCCTGGACCAGGGATCAAACCTGTGTCCCCTGCATTGGCTGGTGATTTCCTAACCACTGAAGCACCAGGGAAGTCTCCAGTTTTTCTTCTAGAGTCTAGTCCCTCTGATATGTGTTTTGCTACTTCTTTCGATTTCCATGCCTTCAGTTTTAGTCTGTATGTGTCTCTGGGTCTGAAGTGGGTCTCCTGAAGACAGGATATATACAGTTCTGGTTTTTCTATCCATCCAGCCAGTCTGTGTCCAGCAATTGGAATCTTCCATTGTTGTACACAAGCCCCAGATTATGCAGGGTCAGTAGTTACAGTGCATTGCCCACATCATGTGGGATCTTAGTTTCCTGAGCAGGGATTGAATCCACATCCCCTACACTGCAAGGTGTATTCTCAACCACTGGACCACCAGGGAAGTCCCAGCTGCACACATCTTCAGCTTATCTACCTTCAAGTGATATTATGCCACTCCTGTAAGAACTTCATAGTAGTTTATTTACATTTCTCCCCATCCTGTCCTTTCTGTTAGTGTTTTCATACGGTTTACTTATACTTGTTATAAACTCTTGTTATTATTTTTCTTTAGTTATCTTAAAGAGACTTAAGTAATAAGAAACAAGTATATATTTACCCTTGTAGTCATCATTTCTGTTGCTCTTCCTTCCTTTGAGTTGATCCATATTTCAGTCTAGTATAATTTTTCTTCTATCTGAAGGCTTTTCTTTAACATTCTTTCAGCTTTTTATGTCTTTCATTTCACCTTTTTTTTTCCACATTTTTAAAATTTATTTTAATTGGTACATAATTATAATATTGTGGGTTTTGCCATACATCAGTATGAGTCAGCCATAGGTATACATGTGTCCCCTCCTCCTGAACCCCCTGCCCACCTCCATCCCCACCCAATTCCTCCAGGTTGTCCCAGAGCACCAGCTTTGGGTGCCCTGCTTCATACATGAAACTCGCACTGGTTGTCTCTTTTACATATGGTAATGTATATGTTTCAGTGCTGTTCTCTCAGATCATCCCACCATCTCCTTTTCCCACTGAGTCCAAAAATCTGTTCTTTATGTCTGTGTCTCATTTGCTGTCCTGTACATAGGATCATTGGTACCATCTTTCTAGATTCCATATACATGCATTAATACATGGTATTTGTCTTTCTCTTTCTGACTTGCTTCACACTAAACAGGTTCTAGGTTCATCCACCTCATTAAAACTAACTCAAATGCATTTCTTTTTATAGCTGAGTAGTATTCCATTGTGTATATGGACCACTACTTCCTTATCCGTTCATCTGCCGATAGACATCTAGGTTGCTTCCATGTCCTAACTATTGTAAATAGTGCTACAGTGAACATTAGGGTACATGAATCTGTTTTAATTCTGATTTCCTCGGAGTATATGTCCAAGAGTGAGATTGCTGGGTTGTATGGAATTTTATTTCTAGTATTTTAAAGAATCTCCATACTCTTCTCCATAGTGGTTGTATAAGTTTGCATCAACAGTGTAACAGGGTTCCCTTTTTGTCACACCCTCTCCAGCGTTTATTGTTTGTAGAATTTTTGATGATGACCATTCTGACCCATGTGAGATGATGCCTCATTGTGATTTTGATTTGCATTTCTCTAATAATGAGTGATGTTGAGCATCTTTTCTTGTGTTTATTAGCCATCTGTATGTCTTCTTTGGAGAAATGTCTTTTTAGGTCTTTTGCCCACCTTTTGATTAAATTGTTCATTTTTCTTGTATTGAAACGGTTCTTCATGAACTGTTTGTATATTTTGGAGATTAATCCTTTGTCAGTTGTTTTGTTTGCTATTGTTTTCTCCCATTCTGAGGGCTGTCTTTTCACCTTGTTTATAGTTTCCTTAGTTGTGCAAATGCTTTTAAGTTTAATTAGATCCCATTTGCTTATTTTCTTTTTTTTTTTTTTTTTT